>SNQN01001101.1:31705-45179 GCA_008642245.1 Bassia scoparia
AATTTAACCGTTATTTTCCTTTTGTTTTTGAATTGAATTTTTTGTGGGAAAATACCAAGGAAAAATGCCATTTTGTGAAATAATACCGCCATAAAAACTTATTGTGGGGAAATATCAAACAAAATTTAAGTTTTGTCTTGAGGTACCAAGTGACCAATTTCCGACAAAAAAGTCTACTTTCAGACGTTGATCATGTGCGTGTGTCTTACCTACAGCTTCCAATTGTCTCCCCCACTTGTATCCTTTTTCTTTCTTCTCTTTCTTCTGGCATCCTCTCTTTTTCTCCAACGGTCAAAAAAATTTGCTTCCTTCTTTAAATTCCATTCTTCCCCAAAATTATCACTCCTCAATTCACTTTTCTCTCTTGCCAGCCCTTATTTTCCCTCAAAGCTAAGCAATATTTTCTTTCAATTTTTCAATTGAAGCAGGTTTGAAGTTGGGAATTAAGGTAAATTTTCAATTTTTGATTGAATTCTTTAAATTAGGGTTTTGAATTGGTTTTTTTAAATTGTTTAATTTACTACTACTACTTTAATCCTAATCTAACAATAAAGAAACCCAAAACACCAAATGCAGGCTAAAATAAACAATAATTAACAAGAGCAACAGCATACAAACCAATCAACGGCAATTAGTATAAATTTCATGGATTAATAAAAGCAACAAAACACACAGTAAAACAAGCAAGGTTGTTAATTTACRGATTAATTTAACCAAAACGACAATAATTTCAACAATTAACATCCCAACAAATAATGTAAGCCAACGAAAACAGGAGCAATTAGGGCAAAAAATTAAAGGAGATAATATTACCTTTCACCGTGGTTAATTTAGAGTAAAAGGTGCAAAATTACAGCGAGAATGTGATTGAAATGGAAGAGAGAGGAGCAGAATGTCTGATTTGGGAGGAGGGAGAAGGAAGAGTGGAGTGAGTCAGTGTGAGTAAAAGAAAGTGAAAGAGTGTATGGTGAGGTAATAAAAGAGAGTGGGGGACACGCACAAGAACATGCAACATTCCGGCGAGTCAACGCCAGAAAATGGACTTTTTTGTCGGAAAATCATTAAATGGTATCTCAAGACAAAACATAAATTTTGTTTGGTATTTCCCCACAATAAGTGTTTATAGCGGTATTATTTCGCAAAAGGCCATTTATCTTGGTATTTCCCCACAAAAAATTCTTTTGAATTTCGTGCGTTATATTTCTTTCTTCCTTTCACTCATTTCCTTCCTTATATCAGTTTCAGGTGATTTTCGTTCCTCTTATGAGTTTTAGTTGAAAATTCTCATTTTCTCTTTCTCGTTCACTTGACCAAAACTTTCATTTTCGTTGTTGAATTNATAAGTTGTATTGATGGTCAATTTGATAAACATACTATATATGATATTTGATTTTCGAGATGTGGCCACATATTTATCAATTATTTGGAATGAACCATCTTGAAGATGGATGTGAATAGCTGTCATTGTCAATTGAATATGTTGATATAAAGTGTTCCGATCAAAATTTATGTCCAGAGAGGACAACATCAATTGCTAATGAATATATAGCACGCCTAAAGCGTGATAAATTAATATCTTATAACGATAAGAATCCTCAAAAGAGGAAGAGATCGGAGCAACTATATGACAATGACAAAGAAATTCAAGAAAGTGACACATTTTGATGAATCTCTTGAAGAGATCGATTGTAGTACATTAAAGTGTATTAAGATTATATAAAGTACTCCAGAAGAGTACCAAAGATGATGTCCAACAACCCGTCAAAAAAAAAAAGATGATGTCCAACAAAATAAGCATGTGTCAAGACAATAATCGCTACTCTAGCAGAGTATGAGTTATTATAAGATCAACTATTAGTTGATTGTCTTACTAATCATAGACAAACACATATTAGTGTTTATATACATCACATCATACATGGTCATGCATGAAATATGCCTAATAAGGTGATCACCAGTATTGGAAACTTGACAATTTAACTGACCATCGAAATCTATAGAAAATGTGATGATTGAAATCGGCCATCCGAGTTTAATAAATACCTGTTCTGGAAACATGAAGTTTCATTTAATATGAAAGAAATGATGTGCTGACGCTCTCTCATGTTAAATATATGAATGAATTGAATGACAATACATAACATTGAGATTGAGCTATAATTGAATTGTGATTTTAATAGTTTATTTTGAAGAAATTCAAGAGATTGTATCTGTATGGGCATATGTAATAGGTGGCCAGAAGTTCACCATGATAGCTTATATGTTTTTCAGTATTAGGTGACCAAAAGTTCACCAAAATTACTTGTATGTAGAAATTTTTGAGTATATGGTATCTCTGTAAATAAAGTATTTGATGATCCTGAAGATCATTATCCAGTGGAATTACATACAAGTGACTTGTATTCAGCATATAACAGTCTCTTGATTATTGGGGCCATTATCAGTCAGCACAAGAATAAAGAAAAATTATAAACAACTGCACAATATACTCTCCCCATGTATAATATTCTTCGAAAGAGATAAATTTTATCGAACATGATCCTCCCATCAATGTGAATTATATGGCAAATTGATATACTAAGTTGGTCAAAAATTTTGATGATGATGCCCCTATATATGAGATATTTTACCAACTTAGTGGAAGAATTGGAATAAGTTGGCAAAATTTATTAAACAAATGATCCCTCTATATAATGGTAATTTGGAATGATTTCGAGCCAACTTTCGTCTATATGTTATCAAGATATGTTGCACATGTGTGATTTGATTTGTATACCGTTATGACCTTTCTAGAAGCATAGAGAGATACATTTTGGTCATATCATATGTATACATTGAGATAAAATCTTGTCAATTGTGAAATACAACACTTGAAGTGTAGATTGTATGATCGGTTCCAATAAACACTACTACAAAAAAGACCAAAGAGACCGGTTAAAAATGGTCAAAGAGACCGCAAGTCAACCGGGCTCTACAAGAGAGAGATTCAGAGCAAGAGAGATACATTTTGGTCAATCATGTGTACATTGATGATAAATCTTGTCAATTGTGAAATACAACACTTGAAGTGTAGATTGTATGAATCGGTTCCAATAACACTACACAAAAAAGACAAAAGAGACGGTTAAAAATGGTCAAAGAGACCGCAAGTCAACCGGGCTCTTATCTAAGAGGGCTCTTAGGGTAAGAGACGATTTATTTTTACGGTCTCTTAGGATCCTTTAAGAAACCGGTTGACAAAAACACCGGTCTCTTTATTCTTAAGATAAGAGACGTATATGACAATTAACCGTTTCTTCTGTGTGTGTCAAAAGAAGACCAGTGATAGTTTATAAACCGGTCTCTTAGTTACCTTTAAAAATAAAAAAATGCCAATTGTATACTATGATAGTAGTATGATACTACTTGATGCTCACAATACGATTCCGCCAAAAATTCAAAATCAAAAACGTATCTATGAGTAACTTAAATTTATTTTGAATTTCATAACAAAATTTTGATTTTACAAATTAAACGATCAAATAATGAAATAGTTAAAAAAAAAAACTTATATGAATTAGCAAAGTAATGATCTTGATATCTTTCAATTTTGCTTATCTCCATTAAGCTGTCACATGAACCACTTCCTGCACAAAATTAAACACAAACACAATATTTATTAGATAGTCGCTTAAATTAATTAATAATAATAAGAAATAGAATGAAAGAAATAATTATGAGAGAATTGACTAGCTCTAAAACGTGCAAGCAAAAAAACATGAAATTTGCTAGATCTGGTGAAACAAGACTCCAACCCATTTATCTCTTGGACATGCAACAATTGTGAATTTGTTTTTAGGAAAATCCTTCCCAAGATGATGAATCAGCTGAAACCAAAAATAAATATTGCAAAAAATTGAAATTTTGAACATAATTAAACAACTCAAATGCAGAAAATCAACAAAAAGTATGAAGACAAGGAAACAAAATGAAAAAAGTACCAACAGAAAAATAACAAAGGAACTAATACCAAAAATAACGCAAAAAAAAACTTTAAAACCAAGAAAAAAACCGAAAAGGAAGAAATAACAAAAATCTAAACACATATGAATATCAAAACGAAAACTAAAAAATCGAAAATCAATCAAAAAAAATAAATTATCATTAATAGATTGGAAATAAATCCAGTAAAATTGGAATCGATGAAGTAACAAAAATCAGAAACAAATCAACAAAATCAGAAAATACAAATCAAAAAAGAAATTCACAAACAATTCGAAGAAAAAGGAAAATCGAATAATAAATCAAAAAAATAAAATTGAAACAAATCGAACTTCAAAAATAAATCTATAATAAATTAATAAAAAAAATGAGAATCGAAAACCAAATCGCCAGAAAAATGAAAATGCGAAAACAATACCCAAAAAAATGAAAATCCGAAAAACTTTAAAACAAATCGAAAAACAAGTGGTAAAGAATGAAAAAACCCAAGAAAAAATCGCAATAACAGAATAGGAGACAAAAATTCAAACAAAATAATAAATAAAAACTAAACCTGATGAAAATTGCCAAAATCAATTACCAATCCTGAAAATTAGCTAGATTTTGTTCGATGTTGCTTAGCGAAATTTAGACCAGAAAATACAAGTTTAGAAATGAGAAGATGAGTTGGTGAAATGAAGAGAGAAGATGGGGAGAAAAAGAAGAAGAACAGATTGATGTATGAGAAGGAAGTGAGAGAGAGAAGGGAGGGTAGATGAGAGAGGCGAGTAATGGCAAAGCAAGGGACATATATATATGATGGTACTAAGGTAGGTGAGGGTGTGTAGTTCGAAGAGATTAATAAAAACATTACTAAAGGTATCAAACTATCAACCTTACAAAATACTCTCGTAATACAGAAGTGCTAGGAGTGGAAAAGTGGGGTACAAAAGAAAGTAATAATAAATAACATTATATAAGAGACTGGTCTTTTAGAAAGTCTAAGAGACCGTTTTCCATGATATCCGGTAAGAGATCGGTTTTCAATACACCATCGTCTCTTAAACTGGTGCTAATCATTTTTGTAGTAGTGAAAAATATATAATACTGCAAGTAGTGCAGTTGAAATATAAATGTGAAATATTATAATATATAATATCTTGTGTAGACACTTCGGAGTAGTACATATAAATATCTGAATTATCTACACTAGATGACCTATGATATGAAAAATGTTATAAATGGTACCAATGAGAATTTTTCAGATATCATTGTGAAATAGCTTGTTAAATGTACTTTGAAAATTTATACTATGCCAGCATATATGGAACAATAAATAATGATGCTATGCAAAAGCAGTGGACTTGTGAATACGGGATCAGAAATAAATGTCCACTTTTCATGTCGACATATTGATGATGATCAAAGTTTTCATGGACGGACGTCCCAACGAACTATAAATGATGATGATAAATGTTTTTCATGGACCAAGAATCCATCATCCATCGGAAAAAGGATATAAAAATCCACACTGTACAGTGTCATATCTACGAGTCATTTTTCGAGTCTTAAGTTTATGTTAGTATGAGAGTCATAAGTAGATATTATTATTGCATGTTTAGGAAGTCATTAGATGTATTTTCTTTATGCATGTTTTCCAATTGCATCATTCATATATGTCATGAATCCATATCTCATTTGCATGCATTAGTTCTATACATAATTGTTGCGGTAATGGTGAATGTTTGTGATATGACGAGTTTAATTAATTATGAGATGAGTTTACAAGAAAAAAATTATATCCGATGGGTTTATATGCGATGAAATTATATATATAATATGACAATCTATTAATGTTATAAGTCATGCTCGAAAAGTTATATGCGATTTTTTCAAAGATCTAGCCATTTCGTTTCATATATTGAATATTGCAATGTTGGGTATTATAGTGTCATCAAACTCTGAAGAGTATTGATTACTAAGTTATGACACTCAACCAGAAAGTTTGAATTTCAGTGATGATATTTTGCCTTGTGGTCCAAAAAAGCAACTATGAGCGATGCATGTGATTAGCTACAGATTGAACAATGATATTATTGATGAATATTATGAGTTGCCATAAATTATGATTCAATATTTGATCGTCCAAAATTATTTTATATGCTCTCTAGAAGAAGGGCATAATTTTAATGATTAAGGCAACTTGAAACAAAATGTCATTAAGACAATTCACATGCGCTATATTTATGAATAAATGGTGAAATGAAAGAAGCAACTTACATGTTCACACAAGCTTGAAGAATCAGGTTTTATACGGAGGATCAACCAGAAAGGATATTGTTTTACTACAAGTGTGAAGTCGCTCAAGCAACATTGGATTTGCTAACTTTGGTAGATCTCAAGCTATGCACTAATCAGAGAGAAAATACGCGCTGCACTCTTTTTCCCTTAACCATGGTTTGTCACATTGGGTTTTTCCTGGTAAAGTTTTTAACGAGGCAACATTCAAAAGCGTATTACGAAGGTGTTGTAACTCTTTATTTCCTCATTAGTTTTTGTCCACAGGGTTTTTCTTAGTAAGGTTTTAATGAGGCACACTCTCGACAATGACATTCAAGCGGGAGTGTTATGTAATATTAAGATATAAATATTATTGAATGTCATTTAATCCTTCGTAATTTCTGGAATATTCTAAATTGTATAGGGTTAATTCGTTCTCCAAGAACCTATCTCCGTCACATGGTATATATATATATATATTCCCCATCATCGAATGAATAACAATTATTTCTCTCCATATTTTCTCTCTTTTCCTTATTTCGTAAAAATGTGTTTTTTTGTTGTTTATATGCAAAGTTCATTTTTTTTCTATATAACTTTGTCATTTTTCTGCAATATGTATGATTATTTCAGGGACTATGTTACGTTCGATCACATTAACAGAACGGTTTTCAATTAGTATCTAACGCTTAATCTAAGGAAAAAGATGAAAGTTTTTTTTTAAAAAAACTTGTTTTACATAGACCAATCCGCCAGATAATTTGATATATCATTTTGATTTATAAAATTAGTATTTTGAGCCAAACTATTTTTCAGGTTATATTCATTCATATCTAAATACTATAGAAAAAAACAAATTGTAATAATTGAAATACAAATATTTTGAATCAGCAAAATTGGGTAAGATTATTTAATTGAGGATTTTTATGCTTTTTTGGTAAGAAGATGATATTGATAGATGTTGAATGATTAATGAGAGTAGAGAGACATTCGATAACAGCAATTGACGCGACGAAAAGATAAATGACAAATTGTAAATATCATGAACATTCTTTATTACATTTACTAACCTTCAGATGTTGTTTTTTGAATGAAATTTCCATAATCATTAAAGCATGGCTCCAATAACCACTAGTTTTTTGGTGTACGCTATGCTGCTTAAACTATGATATTTTCACTAATAACTCCTATATATAAGGGAAGGGGGAAGGAAGATGGTGTTCCCCTCTTAAAATCACAATATGAATTAAAGAGCTAAGCTTGATACCCTTAAGGTCCTATTATAAAAAATTATGAATTGATGTGTTTAAATAGTTAATTACCAAAATAATGAAGTACATTTTTTATGTGACTTAATTAATTAGTGAAAAAATTAAAACTGGATTATTAATCCAAATGAATAAAACATATATGGAATATATTTTGAATTCAAATCACCACAGTTTAATAGTTTCTTTCTTTTTATTTATGGGCAGGTCATAGTTACATACAAATTAATTACAATCAAAATAAATTGTACGACTAATTATTAAATATAATTAAATGAATATCAAATATTTCTTAAAAACATTTTAATTAAATACATACTATAATTATTTTTTATTAATCGTAATTTTCACAGGTTAATGCACGCATGCGGGCAAATAATTACTGTTATATTAAATATGAAGCTTTTGAATTATATTGTTTAAAATATTGTAATCATTTTTCAAATCACTATTTTTTTAAACCATGAATGTTTCAAATACATTTAAGTAGTAGTTTATTTGGTAATTAAAGTGAAAGTGAAATTGAATTAAGGGAGTTTTAAATAGGTTAAATTCAACATTTCTAAAGGGCAAATTAGTCAATTGTCTAGAGGGAACCATTGCTCTCCTTAGCTTTAATATAAAGAGATATTGGCCATATAACCATTGTGATTTAAGGATTATACTTATAACCATGAGGTTAAAAGTAATACTTCGTAGCCCAATGCTTTAAAATGGTAACGATCGTTAAGTATTACTTTTGTTGGACTTACCAGCTGTTATAACACTAATCTAATGAGCTGATATCTTTGTTATAAGAGCTTAAGAATTTATCCAAGACTTAAAACTTTCCTTTAAACTCTACCAATCAATTTTCTACTAACTTTACTTTCAACATTAACATCAAACTCTCTACATTCATACTATCCCAAGATCTCTTTATTCTTTTTAAAAAAGATATATAAGTTTTTTCCCATTTAATTAAAAAGTAAAAAAGTTAAATTTGAATAAAAAAACCCAAAACAATTGAGTCTGAATGGAGTCTATGATTTTAAAAACTCCACTCAAACTCTATACGTGAGTCTTATGAAGATTTATCCCTTAAGACTTGAGGTAAGTCTGTAATAGCATAGCTTGTAATATTCATTCAAACAAACACACATCCAAAATAACAAAATGCTCTTGCTATTACATGAGTCTTCTCCCATCTAGTTATCACTTTGATGAACTAACATGGTATCAAAGCCACCGGCTTCTGAATGTCATCATTTGCGCACATTCGATTGCCATTCAATCATCGTCCTTCCTGCTGCTCTGTTTTTCTGCTAATAAATTGGCCTTGAATCGTGATGCATTCTCCACAAATTACGGCAATTTTGCGTTGTTTCTGAGGTATTTCTGGAGATTCCTTGAGGTCCTCGATCAAATTTTTTATCTGCCAATGCTTTCTCTGGCGTGTATGTTCTTATTGCAACTCTTGGTTGATGATTGGTGTTTATTCTAGTGGATGCCTCGCTAACAGAAAGCTGCATAATTCATACGAACAATCGCGCTGACTTCATCGTAGGCTAATTTCATTAGTATAGTTTACTTTGAAAGAATTTTACTGATTAATTTAGATTGTATTTTAACTTTTTATATGTAATTTATTATAGATGCGTATGCCTTTCAATTAATGAAGTTTTATTTCTTCAATAAAAAATATCTTAATAAGATATAACATTTCAAGTTGTGTCTGCAAAATGTGAAAGGCAAACTAACATTTAAATTGAACAACCAGATGGAGTAAGTATTAATGAGTTCATATAAGTAGAATAAGTTTTCTTATTAATTAAAACAGATTTGATTTCATTCAAATGAATGAGTTGGATATAATAATTAAGAATATAGACTTATCATGTTACTTGTGTTCTCAGGTTTCAGTGCATTTTGTTGGGTTTTTAAATTATTGTTACGTATTTAAATTGTGTTTTTTTTGTTGTTTATATGCCAAGGTTCACTCACAATGGCTTTAAGGTGTTTTAGGGTTTATATTCCCGGTATGTTATGAGGTGTTAAAGGTATTTTTTGTCTAATATAACTTTGTCCATTTTGGTGCAATATGTATGAGTGTTTGTAATTTTGTTGAGTGTATATATGAGTTGTAGTCGTGAGTAGGATTTTTTTTGTCATAATTTCAACCGAGTTTAATTTATATTAAAGGACTAATTTACGTTCCGTCACATTAAAGAGAATTTTTTTTCAATATCATATCCACGCTTAAGACGAATTGGTTTTTCAATTTCGTGGTAGGACCAGATGCCCCAGATATTGATTTCATTTTGATTTTATAAAATTAGTATTTAGCCGAATAATTTTCAGGTTAGTTATTTCATTCAGTATCTAAATAAATATAGAAAAAATGATAATTGAAATACAGATTATTTGAATAAGCAAAATGTGAAATATTTATTAAGGATTTCTACTCCTTTTACCACCTTTTGTTTATATTTTCTAAAACTCCCACCATTTTTTAACTGAAATGCTAAGCGAAGTCGCAAATGACGTTAAAAATAAATATCGCAATTCGTTGTACGACCCATTTACCCTTACATTTAAAAAAAAACATTTCTCATCATAGATAATATTTTTGTCACTCACCTTACCGACCACACAATACATCACAACAACCGCATATACAGTTCAAGTTTATAATCGAAATTACAATTTACAACCTTCACGACATTTTGAGAACAAATATAACAGATTTTAATCCCTCCATTTTTTTAATGTTTCATATTCCCTCCATTTCTAATTAATGGCCCACTTTAAGTTTTAGCTTTTGGAAAACAACATTTGTGAGAGCGTGGAGTGACAAAAAAAAAAATAAAGTTAACACACAACATTCATATGAGGGCAAGCCTCATATTAAACACTTCGTGACGCTATCTAAATGTTGGCGCCCAATTATGTAATAACGGGGTCAATACTGTTCAAAACGTGTTTAATTTAACGTATTTCCTTTTGTTTTTGATTGAATTTTTGTGGAAAATACCAAGAAAAATGCCCTTTTGTGAAATAATACCGCCTAAAAACTTATTGTGGGGAAAATATTCAAACAAAATTTAAGTTTGTCTTGACGGTACCAATGACCAATTCCGACAAAAAAGCTACTTTCAACGTGATCATGTGCTGTGTTTACTCACTCCAATTGTCTCCTCCCACTTGTATCCTTTTTCTTCTCTTTTTCTCTGGCACCTCTCTTTTTTCTCCAACGTCAAAAAAATTTGCTTCCTTCTTAAATCCATTCTTCCGCCAAAATTAATCACTCCCTCAATTCACTTTTCTCTCTTGCCAGGCCCTTATTTCCCTCAAAGCTAAGCAATATTTTCTTTCAATTTTTCAATTGAAGCAGTTTGAATTGGGATGTAAGGAATTTTCAATTTTTTGATTGAATCTTTAAATTTAGGTTTGAATTGTTTTTTAAATGTTTAATTTACTACTACTACTTTAATCCTAATCTAACAATTAAAGAAACCCAAAACCCAAATGCAGCCTAAATAAACAATAAATTAAACAAAGAGCACAAGCATACAAACCAGATCAACGGCAATTATATAAATTACATGGATTAATAAAGCAACAAACACACGTTAAAACAAGCAAGGTTGTTAATTTACCGATTAATTAACCAAAACGACAATAATTCAACAAATAACATCCCAACAAATAGTAAGCCAACACAAAACAGGAGCAATTAGGGCAAAAAAATTAAAGGAGATAATATTACTTCTTCCCGGGTTAATTTGGAGTAAAGGTGCAAAATTACAGCGAGAATGTGTTAATGGAAGAGGAGGAGCAATGTCTGATTTGGAGAGGAGAAGGAAGAGTGGAGTTGAGTCCAGTGTGAGTAAAAGAATGAAAGAGTGTATGAGAGTAAAAAAGAGATGAGCAGCGCACAAGACATGCAACATCCGGAGTCAACGCCAGAAAATGGACTTTTTTGCGAAAATCATTAATATGTATCTCAAACAAAACATAATATTTGTTTGTATTTCCCCACAAGTGTTTATATGCGGTTTATTCGCAAAAGCATTTACTGGTATTCCCCCACAAAAATCTTTTGAATTTCGTGCTTATATTTCTATCTTCCTTCACTCATATTCCTTCCTTAATATCAGTTTCAGTTGATTTTCTTCCTCTATGAGTTTAGTTGAAAATTCTCGATTTTCTCTTCTCGTATTCCACTTGACCAAAACTTTCATTTTCGTTGTTGAATTCATTTTGTTGTTGTTTTCTGGTTTGATTTTCCTTTTTGCTTTCATCAAATTTGCGTAGCATTGCTAAATTTCGAGTTTTTTTTGTGGTGATTTTTTCGTCTTGCAAATGCGAAACTCAAAATTGTTCAACGTGGTGTGGCAAGGAGCAACAAGCTTGTAGATTCTAGTTTTAAAAGGTTTTGTTTCCATTCAATTTTGCTTGTCGTTTTATGTTTTAAAGGTTGTTATTTACTTTTGTTTAAAAGCTTGTAGAATCTAGTTTTAAAGGTTGTTATTTACTGTTTTTTGTTAAATTTTCTATGTTCAAATTTTGTTTAAATCGTTTTTAATTTTGTTATTGTTAATTGCATGTCGTTTTTTTTGTTGTTCTTGTGTTGTATTTACTCTTTTTATTGTGATGCTGTAAATGTTATTCTTTTGTTTGATTTGTAATTATAATTACTTTTCTGTATTTTTGTTTTAGGTTTTGCTTGTTTTTTGTTACTTTTTTGATTTTTGATTTGTGTTTTGGTGTTGTGTTTATGTTTTATTTACTTTTACTCATTCACGTGTTTTTTTTGTTAATAGTGTATTTATTTTGTAGGTTTTCGTTTTTGTTCTTTTATATATACTTATTATTTGTTTTTGTCTACTTTTGTCTTTTTTTCAGTGTTATTGAAGGTTGTGAGAAGTAAGATCAGTAAGAGGAATTGTTTTGGTTTTAAAATAGTTACTTATTATGTTATTTTTGTGGTTACTTTTTTGTTTTTCTTATTTCAATTGTTAAATTGATACTTATTGTATGTTTTGTATGATAGTTGTTACTTTCTGGAATTTGTACATGTACGTTTCTGTTTAGTTGTCAGAATAAGATCGTAAACGAATTGTTTTTTTTGTTTAATAGTTACTTATGTATTTTGTGGTTCTTTTTGTTTTTTCTTATTTCAATTGTTAAATTGATACTTAGTTGTTAGTTTTGTATCATTTGTATGATTGTATGCTTTTATTTCTTTGTCTTTGCTTTGATCCTCTTTTATGAGTTGCTACTTATCTGTTACTTTTCTGATTTGTATGTACTTTTTTACTGTTTTGGTATTTTTTGTTAGTTGGTTGTTTTTGTATATGTTTTTATTTTTTGTTTATTTTTTGTTTTTATGTTTGAGTTATGTAGGTAAACCAGATGATGTTGATGTTAGTTCTCAATCGTTGGTTGATAGTGGTGGTGAGAAAGTTGATGTGGTGCTTTTGAGAATTCTGATAAAAATGATAAGGACTGTTGATACTGATGTTGGTTGTGACAAAATGCTGATGATGTTCCTTCTATGTCTTCTGAAGGTTTGAAAAGAAAGCAAAAAGGTATTGTTGTTGATGATGATGTTGAGAAATTTTTGTTTGATGAATCTATTCTTCCACTTGCTTCTAGTTTCTCTATACTCCCCCGTAATTTTCGGATATTCATAATTATATTTTCCGGAATTTTCGATATTTATAATTAATTTTTTAATTTTGGATATTTATAATTATATTTTTCTATAAATATACAATATTTTATAAAACGATGCGATTTATTTTAAATCTATATCGTTTTTATTGTTTTCGCTTAAGATATATTTTATGATATCTTTTTACTTTTTATTTATCTTATTTTATCCAAAACAATTGTTTAACAAAAAAAAAAAAGATATTCAAATTAATCTAACAAAAAACCTAAATTATAAAAGGGTTTTTATCTTTCCTACTCCTTATCAC
>SNQN01001101.1:45204-61308 GCA_008642245.1 Bassia scoparia
TCTAAGAGGGCTCTTAGGGTAAGAGACGATTTATTTTTACGGTCTCTTAGGATCCTTTAAGAAACCGGTTGACAAAAACACCGTCTCTTTATTCTTAAGATAAGAGACGTATTATGACAATTAACCGGTTTCTTCTGTGTGTCAAAAGAGACCATGATAGCTTATAAACCGGTCTCTTAGTTTACCTTTAAAAATAAAAAAATGCCAATTGTATACCTATGATAGTAGTATGATACTACTATGATGCTCACAATACGATTCGCAAAAATTTCAAAATTCAAAACGTATCTATGATAACTTTAATTATTCTTGAATTTCATAACAAAATTTTATTTACAAGTATTAAACGATAAAATAATGAAATATTAAAAAAAAAACTTCATATGAATTAGCAAAGTAATGATCTTGATATCTTCTCATTTTGCTAATTCTCATTAAGCTGTCCACATGAATCCACTTCCTGCACAAAATTAAACACAAACACAATATTTATTAGATAGTCGCTTAAATTAATTAATAATAATAAAATAGAATGAAAGAATAATTATAGAGAATTGACTAGCTCTAAAAACGTCATGCTTATCACGCCTCATTCATTATTTTTTACAAAACAAAAAAAAGGAAAGAAAACGCAAATACAGAAATACGAAATAGAGAGAAGGAGAAGGAACCGCACGAACCTGCCACTGCTTCCTGCCCCCGTGGATGTCGCCCTGCTGCTGCCGCCGCCGCCAGTCGCCGGTCMRCMGTCCTCCTCTCTCCCCTTTCTCCTTCGTTGTTCTTTTCCTTCTCCCATATTCAATCCATGTTTAATTGGTTTTAATTTTCAAGTATTTACAATCAAATWGTGTATTATTGTTWTGAGTTTAATCTCCAATGAATTGTTAGTATTATTAACTTGTTTTGATGAATTCAATTAAAGCAAATAATWTTCAGATTTATTGAATTGCAAAAATTAGGGTTTTTCACGTTTTGATTAATCTGTCCAGTTTTAGTATTCGATTTTTAATTATTTTTTTGCTTTTCAATAAATTACAAAACTCTGATTGAGTAATGTTCATACTAATATACAATTTGTGTAAAATTTCCAGAATTTTCAAAGCATGTTTACTATTTAAAAAAAAAAAATCGTTTTTGAATCGACAGTTTTCAGGTTTCGGGTTCCGTTTTTGATTTTTCATTATTTTTCTGTTTGTCAATAATTTTCAAATTTTTTGTACTGTGATCTCTATGATGTTATACACCTGAAAACTGAACCTAAACCTGAAACCTGAAAACTGTCGATTCAAAAAAGAATTTTTTTAAAATAGTAAACATGTTTTGAAAATTCTGAAAATTTTACACAAATTGTATATTAGTATGAAAATTACTCGACCAAAGTTTTGTAATTTATTGAAAAACAAAAAATAAATAAAAATCGAATACTAAAACTGGACAGATTAATCAAAATGTGAAAAACCCTAATTTTTGCAATTCAATAAATCTGAAAATTATTTTCTTTAATTGAATTCATTAAAACAAGTTTATAATACAAACGGTTCATGAGAGATTAAACCTAAAACAATTGCATATAATTTGATTGTAAAACTTTATCATTAAAATCAATTAAAACCAGAAGAAATGAAGGAAATAAGAAGAGGAGGGGGAGAGGGAGGACCGACAAAGGCTGGCGGTGGCTGGTGGTTACAGTGGCGGCGAGCAGGCGACAACAGCATAGCAGCACGGTTTCTTCTCTCTCCCTCACGTTTTCTTTTTCTTTCTTTTTTTGAAAATAATGAATGAATGATGAATGAAGCGTAATATCTTTTCTTTTCTCTTTTTTTTTGGTCAAACAATTGTTTTGGATAAAATAAAATAAAATCAAGTAAAAAGATATCATGAAATATCTCTTAAGCGAAAATAATAAAAATTAAATAGAATTTAAATAAATCACATTGTTTTATAAAATAATTGTTTTATATTTATAAGAAAATATAATTATAAATATCCGAAAATTACGGAAAATATAATTATGAGTATCCGAAAATTACGAGGGATAACATATATCATGTTGTTGATGATAAAGAGGAGGATTATGATAAAGATGACAAATCTGATGTTCCTTTGAGTAAGAAAAGGGTCAATCCAAGCGTAGTTGTACAGTAGCTAAGAGAACTAAGTCATAGAAGAGTGAAGATGGAGATAATGTGAATCTTGATGATACTGATGCTGATCTTGAGCATGAGTTTCAAAGGGCTTTGGTTGTGTTCTCTCAAGAGTTATCTACTGCAATGTGAGTTTTGTTTATAGTTTTTTAATTTTTGCTATAGTAGGTTTATCTATGAAATTTCTATGAAGAAAATTAGTAGTTGTCAATTGGTATTAATTTAACTTCAGTTTTTTTCGTTTATGTTTACTGTTTACTGATTTAGTGTTACTTTCTATTTATTTGGAATACTTAGGTTTTCTCTTTTAGGTTTACTTTTTACCTGATTTAGTGTTACTTTTCTATTTAGTTGAATTTTTGTTTGTTTTTATTTCTTATGTTGTTAGTAATATTTATTATTTATATTCTGTTTGATATGTTTTTTTGTTATGGTTTAGTTTTAATTTTACATTTTCCAATTTGTTACTCTTTTTCTCTGATTTAGTGTTACTTTTTCAATATTGTTGAAATTTCTTTCTTTTGCTTTTGCTTTGTTTTTCTAATATTATTTTTTTGTTAGTATTTTGTTTTACATTTTTCTGTATGATTTACCTTTTTTGTTCAACATTTTACAATTTGGTTTACCTTTTTCTGATTTACTGTTACTTTTTCAATTATGTTGATATTTTCTTTGTTTTTCTCTCTGGTTCYCTTTTTCTAAATTTTCTTTTTATATGTTTTGCGTTTTTTTAGGCCAACATCAACTAATCTTGTTGAGTCTACATATGATGATTCTTCTAAGCATACGAGAAAGAGGAATATGCAGGCATTGGCTGAGAAGCCTGAGATACCGAAGAAAGTTGAAACAAAAGCCAAATGTCAACCAAGTTRTYTTGTCAGACTTCTTCAAACTCTTAATGATAGGCAAAAGGATGATGTTCGCAATATATGGTTTGGCGATTTGTTATGTTTAGATATAGAGAAGTTTCCTAGAGATATGATACGAACTTTGTGTCGTAACTTTGCTCCTAAAAGTTGYGTTTTGACGATTGGTAATCAAACTGCTCAGTTATATGCTGCTGATGTTCACGATGTCTTTGGTATACTATATGGCGACTTGTCYATATCAATTTKTGGTTATGAACAGGATAATGATTTGAAAGACTATTGGAAGACTACTTATGGAGATGGTAAAGATGTTCAGATTACTAAAGTTTTTAGTGCTTTGCAATCAAATGAAAGGAAAATCGGTGATGATACTTTCAAAAAATTATTCATGATGTATGTTATGGCTACTTTTCTCACACCTACTTTGCATAGAAGAGTTGATTTGAAGATGGTTAGAGTTTTGGAAGATGTTGAGAATTATTCTTAGTATGATTGGTGTACATATGTGTTGAGAGTTTTAGGGTTTTATTTGGAAGATTATTCTGATGAAGATCAGTATATTGGTGGTTGTAKTCTTCTTCTTCAAATTCATTACTTTCATCGARATATGTTCAGAGGTTTCAAGGCTTCTAGAACGTTGCCTTTAATAAAACATTGGACTACTAAAAAAATCAAGCAGCGAATTAAAGATGAAGGTGGCGAGTATGGTGCTGGTGTTTTGGATGATTCTTATCCTTTTACTCCGAAGAAGAAAAACAATGATGTTGTGCATGAAGTTTTGAGTATTGAAGGTGGTAATGTTGAAGTTGAAGGTTCAAAAGAGGGTGCTGTTGTTGATGTTTCTGTTCAAAATATAATTCAAGATGCTTCTATTCATAATGTTCAGCAAGGTGATATGTCAAGGAAAGCTGAAGATGATGTTATGGAAAAGAAATCCGAAGGAAGTTTAAATCTCGGTGTTGAAGATCCTGTATCAAATTTTAATGTTCCATCTTCTGTTGTTGTTGTTGGTATTTCGCAACGTTCTGTGACATTTGCTTTGCCGGATGATTTATTGACCGATGAAGAAATTTTTATGAGTGACAAGGATGTAAGTGTTTTTTTCCTATTGTATGGTTTATTCTTAATATGTTTTTCTGTCTTTTACTTTGTGTATTTATGTTTTGCTATTTCTATTTACTTTTTCTCTGTTTTATTTTATGTTTACTTTTTACCTAATTTAGTGTTACTTTTTATAATTAGTTGAAATTTTCTTTATTTTTTTTGTTATTTTTCTGTTTGTAGTAATGTTTATTTGTTATTAAGTATTTGTTTTACAAGTTTTTGTCTTGGTTTACTTTTTGATTTAACATTTTCATTTTAGTTACCTTTACTCTGATTTAGTGTTACTTTTTCAATTTTGTTGTATTTTTCTGTTATTTATGTTTACTTTTCAAATTTAGTTTACTTTTTCTCTAATTTAGTGTTACTTTTCATTTTGTTTTCTCTGATTTAGTTTACTTTTTTTATTGTTAGTTTTTTTGTTTTACATGTTTTTCTCTGTCATTTTTGCGTTTTGATTTAGTTTCCTTTTTGATTTATCATTTGTCAATTTTGGTTACTTTTCATTGATTTAGTGTTACTTTTTCAAATTTTGTTGAAATTTCTTTCTTTTTTTGCTTTGCTTTGTTATGTCTAATGTTTTTTATTTTTTTAGTATTTTGATTTACATGTTTTTCTCTATTGTTACCTTTTAATGTTAAAATTTTAATTTGTATACTTTTTTCTAATTAACTGTTACTTTTTCTATTTTGTTGATTTTTTCTTTTTCAGTTGATTTGCTTGTTTTTTCTATTGTTTAATATTGTTAATATTTTGATTTTTATTGTTTTTCTTGTGTTTTGCTTATTATTTACGTATTTGTCTTTTCTGATTACTTTTTCTTACTAATACTAACTATTTCAATTTTTAGATTTTTTTTCTTTTGACTTTCATTCTTTTATATTTAACCTTTTTGTAAATAATATTTTTTTTAAAAAAAATCTATGTTTATGTTTGCCTTTTTGGTTTTTCTTGTTTTTGTAGTTACCTTTTTTCTGATGCTTTTTTCTTGTTACTTTTTATGATTTTGAATAATTCTTTATTTGCAGGATGTTGAGAAACAATACCTCTACTTGAAGAGGAATATGAAGTTGTTTTCAGTTCTGTTGGAGCAGAATGTGGATACTATGAAAGCGTCATCAAGTTCTTTGGCGAAAAAAGAAGATGAGTAAAGCAACTATGTTAAGTCACCTTCGCTATCTCAATTCAGTCCTCGTCCATCAAATGTTTGTTTTTGGAGTGAAACTAATCAACTAACAAAGAGGGTGGCAAAAATGAATGAAAAAATTCGTTCTTTTGCTCTGTTTCATGTTAACGATCCAAATTTTCACACTCCTCCCGATGCTTCATTTGAACATATATTTCAAGATATATCATCACAAGATGTTGCAATTTGTGGATTGAGAAATGATAATTTCGAGAAGGTCGAAGTTGAATTGACTGATGCTCAATTGGATGTTCATGATGATGGACCAATATGGAAGTTGATGTGACTAATCTGAACAGTCAAGATGATGTTTTGAAGCAGTTAGATTCCTACATATGGGGAAATCCTGATGATGAAAAATTGGAGGATGCTTCTCATGTTGATTATTCTACCGATCGTCATGGTGGAAATGATGATGTAGATGTTGATATGTCTGACCACTGTGGTGTTGCTGGTCTTGTGGTATTATCAGGTTTTGATTACTATTCTGCCAATTAGTCTTCGGAAGTTAAAGTTGATTGTTCAACTGATCCTATTGATCAGAGATCTTCCGATGTATTTGTCGAGTCTGAATCTCTTCCTACTCCAAATGAATTGAAATGCAATATTGAAGTAGATGAAGAAGACAAAGAGACAAATTCCGATGGCTCAAGTGATCATGAGGGTTATGTAGTTAAAATTGGCTCTAAGTTTAAGGAGAAGCGAACTCGCAGAATATCTACCAAAGTTGCTTCTGGTAGTGGTTTTTTGGTGGATGAACGATACAAGGCTCTTTTAAAGACCGCTGCCGAGAAGGAAGTTTACAGATTATGTGATCATCCAGAAGCCTTTTTTGAGTCTTTTGTCATGTGTAATTTGGTTTGTGATTCACATTATGATAATGATGCTATATTAGTATCAAAATTCATGAGGAATAACCGTTTGCACATGAAGAAAATGAGAGCATATCGACTTCAAGTTGCTGACTATTGCTTTGTCAATGATCAAGATTTTCCGAGCACGTGAGTATTATATTATTTTTGTATGTGCTTACCTTTCTTAATAATTGCAGTTACTTTTTGAGTTTCTTTCTTTTGCAGTTACTTTTTTGTTTACTTTTTTGGTTACTTATTTGCAGTTACCTTTTTTTTATAAAACATATGCATTTTATTTATTTTTTCAATGTGGTTATTGTTTTTTTTATAATATTTAAGTTTGTGATTTTTTGTTGTACAATTTAGTTGTTGAATACTTACTTATTACGTTTTCTTTGTTTCAGAGAACATTTGGCTGAATTTGGTAACATGTACACTCTTACTCAGGAAGATGCTTTATTTTTACAACAAGGGGAATTGATAACAGTAATTGTTGTTGATTGCTATATGATTTGTTGAATTTGTACGAGAATGTTAATCAAGAAGTGAACATTTTCAGTCGTTTCTTTTTTGGAAGCAACTTCATGGTAATAATATTTTTTGTAATCTATTTGTTTTCTTGTTCTATTATTATTGTTTACTAATCTTATTGTTTACTTATTGTAGCACCCCCTTTGCTCAAAGTAATACAAAAGGATGAACAAGAAGGTGAAAATGTTAATGAGATGTATTCTGCATGGAAGACTGGAAGTTATGGATTCAACAACAAAACACTAATTTGAAAATTAGTAGTTGTCAATTGATATTAATTTAACTTCACTTTTTACTCTTTTATGTTTACTTTTTTTTTTACCTTTTTTAGTGTTACTTTTTCTATTTAATTCAAATTTTATTTCTTTTTTGTTTCTTTTGTTGTTAGTAATGTTTATTTATTGTTAGTATTTTGTTTAACGTATTTTTCTCTACAATTTACATTTTAATTTAAGATTTTTTGTTAACCGGACCATCTCAACCAAAAGCTTAAGCTAATGATTTTTTGCTAACGTTTATTTGTTTAATACACACGCATCGCGTGCAAAAAATACTAGTAATATATACTCTAACACTCCCCCTCACATGAAAGGCCCTTTGGGCTTGAAATGTGGACGCAACATAGGCCCACTCATACTTGGCGCGAATAAATTCCATTTAGAAGGGAGAGGTAGGTGAGATTCGAACCCGTGACCTCTGTGTCACACTGGCTCTGATACCATATTAACCGGACCATCTCAACCAAAAGTTTAAGCTAATGGTTGAGACACAGGAATATAATATATACTCTAACATTTTTCAATTTGGTTTACTTTTTCTTTGATTTAGTGTTACCTTTTTGAATTTTGTTGAATTTTTCTTTCATTATGCTTTGCTTTATTATTTCTAATATTTAGTTATTGTTAGTATTTTGTTTTAGATGTTTTTCTCTCTGGTTTACTTTCTTTCATTTAACATTTTTCAATTTGGTTTATTTTTTTTAGTGTTACTTTTTCAATTTTGTTGAAATTTTCTTTGTTTTTGCTTTGTGTTTTTATTTTTAATGTTTATTTTATTGTTAGAATTTTGTTTATAATAGTTTAATATGTACACTCTTATAATAGTTTAATAAAACTCGTTTTGTTTGTTCTTTTTTTGTCAGATTTTTCTTCCTATCATCTATGACAATCATTTCTCTTGTGTTGTGGTCAATTTTGAAAAAAGAGGATTGACTACTTGGACAATAGAACTTATAGTGTGAATGTTGAAGGGAAGAAGAAGCGTAAAGTTTGTTTTACAGAGGAGTCTACTGAATTTTATGGTCTTGTTAAAAATATGGTAATTGTTTGTGTAATGTTTAATGATATATTTAGTTTGTTTTTTCATTTAAGGTTATTATATTTTATTATGTTTTTTGTATTTTTTCTAGGTCAAATATTTTCAAGATTTATGGTGGACATTCAAAAAGATTCTAGGTTTCAAGAGGTTGAAAGTCTTCCCATTGAAAAATGGATTTTGAATGGACATCGAATTCTTCCAATAATGTGGATTGTGATTTATACATGATTTATCACTGTTCTTCATTTTTTGGAATTGAATTTGAAGCTCCTGGTTTGGAGAAGGTAAATTTTTTGTTTTTTTTATTAATGTTTTGATTGTTAATCATTTGAGATATTATTTTTTTTCCTATTTTTATTTTTTTTTGGTGTTATATGTGTTTTAAATGTTATCTTCTTTTTGAATGTTTATTAGGTTCTTGAACGTCGTGTTTACCGTGCTGAATTTTGCGCAAACTTAGTTCTATCTAATTAGAATTTGATCAAAGATGGAGTTTTGAAGAAGGTGGACGATTTTAATCCAAGGAGGCGTTCAATTCTTGATTCTGTGTTAGCACATGAAGAAGAAGCAAAGCAGAATGCCAAGTTAAATGTTAAAACTGTTGTCGAAGTTCAAAATGTTGCTGATTGTGCTATGGAAAAACCTGCTATGGAAGAAGTTGTGGAAAAAGAAAAGTAGTTGATTTCTAGAAGTGCAAAATATATGTTTTTAACTAATTTGAAAACTTTAGCATGTGTATTTCAAAGAACAATTTCTTGTAATAGCTTACATTAGTATTTGTAGTTTTATGAACAAGTATTGGAATGTATTAGTAACCTTGTTTTTATATTCTTATGTTTTTTTCTATGTATTATTCTTTTATCCTGTATTTACTTTTTAGTTTAATGTTAGTTACTTTTTTTAGTTTAATGAACAAGTTTTTCTTATTTGTTTAGTTTTTTCAACTAATATTTGTCTTTTTCTTTAATTGTTGCATGTTTTTTGGTCATTGTTATTATAAGTTGTAGAGTATTGCCATCTTCATATTAATAGAAGGTTAGAAGTCTTTATCTTAATTTTTTTAGGTTTTCGTTTTTGTCCTTTTATATATACTTATTATTTATTTTTTGTCTACCTTTTGTGTTTAGGAGTGTTATTGCTGGTTGTGAGAAGTAAGATCAGTAGAGGAATTGTTTTTGTGTTTAATAGTTATTTATTATGTATTTTGAGGTTACGTTTTGTTTTTCTTATTTCAATTGTGAAATTGATACTTAGTTGTTAGTTTTGTATGATAGATGTTACTTTTTTGGAATTTGTATGTACTTTTTTGTTTACTTGTCAGAAGCAAGATCAGTAAAGGAATTGTTTTTGTGTATTAATAGTTACTTATTATGTATTTTTGTGGCTACTTTTTGTTTTTCATATTTCAATTGTTAAATTGATACTTAGTTGTTAGTTTTGTATGATTTGTATGTTTTTCTTCTTTCTCTTTGCTGTCATCATCTATTTTGGAGTTGCTACTTATCTGTTACTTTTCTTAAATTTGTATGTACTTTTTTTTTATGTTTGTAGGTACTTTTTGTTAATACATAAAACTTACCTTTGTATATAGAAATATATATTTATAAAGAAATAACAAAGACAATTTTAAACAAGTGTAATATTACATTAAGCTGTTCTATCTCATGCTCTTTGCTCTGCTGCTTTCTTTTGCTCCAAACTTCTTGTTTTGTTAATGTGGTCCAAGTTGTTTTGATATACGCACTTGGTATTTCTGTCACTGAATGCTGTAAAAGAACCCTTAGAAAATGATAGCATAACCATCCTACTTCTTCATAATTTTTGCAAGTACAATCCAATTCATTTGTTGAGGTATTGTAGCTGACTTGTTGTTTTGTTTTTTGCTTGTCCTGTAGCCAAACTTCATACATATATGCTGTTCCTACTTGGTCTATCAATGCAATCATGCAAGCCAACACATGTGAGTATTCTGCCTCAAATTCTTTGAATATTGTTTGGGTGTAAACTTGCATTGCATGTTTGATTATTGCTGCCATTGAGAATTCTGACTCTGGTTGTGAGTTGAGACACCTGAAGTCTTCCTCTATTTCACTCTTCCTCCATCTTCTAATTGTCTCATCAAATATCTTGAAGAAGTCAGTCAAACTTGTAGATTTTCTAGCTTTAAAGCCAATTGCATTGTTTGTGCTTTCACTTCTTTGAGATGATAATATGCCAGCAGAGAAAAAGTCTTTGCTTAGAGCTGTACACCATTTTCCCTTTAGATTGTATAGTCTCTTAAACCATTTGTTATTTTCTAGGTTGTGTTGTTTTATCATGTTGTGCCATTCAGTTTCGAACTCTTCTCTTGTTATGCAACTTCTGAGGCACGCATGTGCTGAATTGTTTTTTGAACTCTGTGTCTCGTTTTAACGCTCCAAATCTGGACACTGCATTCTTTATGATATGCCATATACACAACCTATGTCTTGTTTGTTGAAAAACCTGTGAACATAATATATTTTTCTTTAAAAGTAAAAAAGTAACCCTAGAATAAGAAAATAGTAAGTCATGTTATGTAAATAGTAGTTGCTTTCACTTGTTTTATAAATACTTAGTTTTTTTAAGGTTAATTATGAAATAGTAATCATTTATTTCAACAGTAGAATTATTTTTTAATTTTCTAAGCTTGAAATGAAAAAGTAAACCCTAAAATGAAGAAATAGTAAGTCATATTATGTAAATAGTAATAGCTTTCACTTGTTTTATATACTAAGTTGTTTAAGGTTAATTATGAAATAGTAATCATTTATTTGTCCACTAGAATTTTTTTTTTAAATTAAAAGTTTGCTAAAAATTAAAATGTAACCCTGAAATAAAGAAATAGTAAATAGTGTATTCAAAAACCCAATTGACCTTGCTGATTGCATTTGACATTGCTAAATCTTGATCAGTAAATAGTGTCTTTGGTTCTTTTCCTGCCATTGACTTCTTGAAAGTGTTCAAAACCCTTTGAAATGTTTTTTCTGTCTCATCGGCTATGAATGCGCATCCAAACATTATTGTTTGCCAATGATTGTTAATTCCAACTATTGGAGCATATATTAAATTGTATTTGTTTGTCCTGAATGTTGTATCAAATATGACAACGTCACCATATATGTTGTAGTCTTCGAACATTTTAGCATCTTTCCAAAAGATTACTGTCAACTTGTTTGCTTTCTCTCCTTCTCCTATTTTGAATCGAAAGAAGTATTGTTGGTCTTCGCTTTGTCTTTGGTACATGTTGTCTATGACATTCTGAGCATCTCCTCCTTCTATTTCCTTCATTTTCTACCTAGATATGTAATTGTAATGGTCTATAATTGAGTGACCGACTGAATTAGTTCCTCCTACCTCCTTAACCATTAAGTTGAATGCTTGAGTTGGTTTTAGTCCAGCAGAAAGCATAAGGTCTATTGCTTCAGCCTTTTCCTCTGTAACTTTTCTGTTTGATCTATGCATGTGCTCATGTTCTTCCATGGACAATTGGTGGTTGTGTGCGAGAATGTGATCATCAACTTCCCATGTTCCATCTTCATTGATTTTAGCTCTGAGGTAAGCGTTGCATCCAGTTCTAGTCACCCTCTGTTTTCTTTTCTTTCTTTCTTTTTTCTTCTATGCTCCTTGTTCCTTTTGTGTTGATTTTGTGATTGGTGTTGGCAGTTTGATGTTAATTATAGGCGATTGTTTTTTGGTTGAGCAACGAAACCCCTGTCTATTACATAAGAATACTCTTCCTTTCAACTTTTTGTTTTTTCCTTATGTGTATCTTGTAGATGATTTCCGAACTCCGAATCCAACTGCTTTTGAATGCAAAACATAAGCCTCATATATTTCCTCCCAAGTATCTGCTGTGAATCCAAGTAGGCTTCCTCTATAGTCTTGTGCTTGTTCGTTTGAGTTTTGTTCTGAGTCCCTTGTGTAAAATTGATCATCTGCTGATTTGTTCAATATGCCATTTTCATCTTCATCATTGACTATCAAGTTAAACATAGTAGTGGTCAATATTTATAAGTACCAAAAAGTAAATCATTTTTTTAAAAAAAGTAATTGTCTTTTAGTCAAAATTGTATTCTGCAAGGTGTCCTTTGATTTTCATAATTTTAATATTAAGATAGTAGTAATGAAGTTATGTATGTTTCATAATTTTTGTAAGTTGGATATTGATTTTCAAAAAAGTAACTTATTCTTTAAAAAGTACCTGAATGCATCATTGAATGAAGTTATGTAAGCTGGATATTGATTTTTTAAAAAAATAAAAAGAACAAGAGAAGCTTATACATGACTTGTGTTTTGTTTGACTAGTCATAGTGTTATTTATATATATAGCTTCTTCTTTCATTAACTCATTATTCATTCTTTTTTCTTTTTCTCTCTTCATTTCTCTCTCTTCTGTTTCATTTTTCTTTCTGTCTTCATTTATCTCTCTCTCTCTCTCTTTCTCTCAGCTCGCTTCTATTTGGTTTTTGTTTCTTTCTTCATTTCTCTCTCTTCTGTTTGCTTTTTTTTTCTCATTTGTTTCTCTTCCTCTTTTTTTGTCATCCGTTTTCTCTTTTTTGTTTTGTTCTTCTTCTTCTTGTATTTGTTTTGATTAGATTTTAATTTAAATTTTTGATTCAAACTTTAAATTAGCTCGTTTTTTTTCCTTTTCTCTGTTTGTTTGAGTTTTCACGTTTTTTTTTTGAAATGTGAGGTGCAAATGGAAAGRTGTTACAACTTAGTAATAGTTGACATGCATACATGGAGATCTACTGTTTTCTAACAGTAGGAGATGAAAATTAAAGGGGTACATGTTTATTATAATTTGAAACTTGTATGTGTGGAAGATGTAAATGTCATTCTGTGATTTGTATGTTTGATTATGTGTTGTTTAATTTAAATTTTTTATTACAGTGGTTACTGTTTAGTTTTTATAATATACTTTTGGAAAAATTCACTTGAATAATCCCACCTTTTGGTGGTCTTCCCTTATTAATCTGATCTTGAGGTAATTCCAAAATAATCCCACCTTTATCCCTTATCTTCCCATATTGCACTATTTTACCTATAACTTGTTAGTCAGGTCACCTTTTCTTTTTTTTTTCATTTTAATTTTTTTTTGGGACAAACTCATCCTAAGCTAACCGACCACCCKACCCCACCACACCACTAACCGACCACCCCACCCCACCCCACAACAACACACCACTAACCGACCACCCCACTGCACCACACCACTGACCACCACAACACTAACCGACCACCCCACCCCACCACAATATTCAAACATTAGAGAGAGTGAGAGGCGYTTGTTTTTGGTGGATGCTCCGGCACTATTTGCAGCGGCGTGGGTGGCAATTCAGGAAGTAAATTTCGGTTTTCTGTGGCTGTTCAGGCGCAATTTTGGGGTGGCGATTCTGGTCTGGTTCGCAGGTGTCAAGTGTGGCAATTCAACTCTGGATTGCGGCGGTGCGGGGCGATTGCAGGGGGGTTTATTGCTGCTTTGGGTGTTGTTTTTGGCGTGTGGAGGTGCAGCGTTCTGGGTTGTTTTTGGTTCATTTTCCGAGGAGTTTTGGTGCGGTTCTGTTAGGGTTGTTGTAGGGGTGGTTCTGGGCGTTATTGCTTTGGTGTTTCAAGCTAGTTGGGGTGTGCGTTGTGGCGTCTCAGGCTAGTTGCGGTGTGCGTTGTGGTGTGTGGTGGGCTGGGTACGGTGGTTGCGAGGGAGGCCGGTGGTGAGGTGCGACTGTGTGAGGTTGTGAGTTGAGGGAAGGTGGTGGTTCTTAGGTTGGTAATGGTGGTGGTTGCAGTTGGAAGAGGAAGAAGGAGGGCGGTGGTAAAAKAATTAAAAAAAAGAAAAATAYAAGAATGAACTAATCACAATCCGCCACGTGTATATATGACCTTTTTAGCAGGTCACCAAATGCAATTAACCGGTAATAGTGCAATATGGGAAGATAAGGGATAAAGTTAGGATTATTTTGGGATTTCTCAAAGATCGGATTATTTAGGGAAGACCACCAAAAGGTGGGATTATTCAGATGAATTTTTAGAAAAAAACTACTCACCCATTCCATTTTTATTTTAAAAAATAACTACCACTTTTTGCAAAATCATTAGAATTTCACTACCCGTTAACGTTACAAGGTAGCTAAAACCGTTACCACTATTATACAACCCCCTCCCATGCCTCACTGGACACCCACCCCTTTCAGCCACCTTCCCTTACATATTAACATGCCCCCCTTCACACTCCCTCACTTGTGAGCTAACCCACCCTCAGCCACCCTCCCTCACTTAATACAACCACCCCTTCCACAAGCCACCTCGTCCCCCTCCCAGTAAACAGCAGATCCGGAATTCGGTCTTGTCCCTTCACTAAGCAATCTCATGTGCCTTCACTAGTAAAGGCCTAATTTCCTTCAAACAAATTCAAAATAGTGACCCAAAATTGAACAAATCTACCCTATTGAATTTCTACTTTGAAATTCCTCCTATAAATGACAACTGTCATTTCCACTCACTGCAATTCGGGATAACACAAATTGAGCGAATTCGGGTCAGGTCGGGTCACGCTGTGAAAAAATAGACTCAATTTCAGGATCACTGAACTATGAATTCAAGAAGAAGAGTTTCAGAAGTTGGTGCTTGCGCCTGAGAATCACACTCACAACACAATGGCGGCGGAATGGAAGTTCCTTCACTGCGCTTCTTGAGCTTGAGTACCGTCGAACCAAGCTATGGAGCTTCTAACTGATGCGAGTGGTGTGGTGTGTGGTGAAACGACACCGTATCAGCGCGTTCAACAATCAACTTCCTGCGTTCTTTCGATTCGCTCGTTGATTGAGCGCGCTGCGAAGTACTCCGTGTTCGCAAGCGGGGAGGATGATAATTCGCGGTGTTGAAGGTCAAATCGAGCCATGAGGAGTGGTGGCAGAAGGGTGGTTGTAGTGAAGGGAGTGGCTGAAGGGTGGTAGTAGTGAGGGAGGGTGGCTGAATGGTGGTTCGTGGATGAGGGTTACGGTGTTAGCGTAAACGTTATACGGTAGTGAATTCTAATGATTTTGCAAAAAGTGGGTAGTTGTTTTTAATAAAATGGAATGTGGTAGTTTTTTCTAAAAAAGTCCAAATTGGGTAGTTATTGGCAAATTTTCCTAAAAACTAAAAGAGTAACTCATAAAATAAGAATAAGTAATTATTTAAAAGTAAGTCAAATGTCACAAAAGGTAGTTATAGATTTACTTTAAACATAAAATAAAAAGAAAAGGAAAAAGGTATATCATAAAAAAGTACTTATCATAATTACTTTAAAGATATTTTAAACAGAAAATAAAAGAAAAAGGAAAAAGTATATATAAAAACTAAAAAGTAACTACTATCATATAAACACTGAGAACGTAACGTATATAAACACAAATAATATAAAATAAGTGTTCACCAAAAAGTAAGTCATTAAATGAGATAAGTATGTGTTTAATTAAAAAAAACAAAGATGAATAAGTAGCTTTGTAGTAAAAGTAAGTCAAATTAACAAAAAATACTTATCATAATTACTTTAAAGATATTTTAACAGAAAATAAAGAAAAAGGAAAAAGTATATCATAAAACTAAAAAAGTAACTACTACATATAAACACTAAGAACGCAACGTATATAAGCACAATTGCACAAATGATTCATAAAATAAGTGTTCATCAAAAAGTAAGTCATAAATAAAAATAAGTATGTGTTTGATAATAAAACCAAAAAAAAATAAAAATAACTACCTCTTTAGTAAAAAGTAATTAATATTATACAAAAAGTAGTTATCATATTTACATTTAACATATTTATAAAAGACAAAGAGACAAAAATGAAAAAGTATATCATAAAAAATAAACAGTAACTACTATCATATAACACTAAGAACGAAACGTATATAAGCACAAATAATTCATAAATAATGTTCACAAAAAGTAAGTCATAAAATAAGAATAAGTATGTGTTTAAAAAAAAGAAAAATAACTATTTCTTTAGTAAAAAGTAACTCATATTATACAAAAGTAGTATCATATTTACATTAAACATATTTTATAAAAAAAAAGATACAAAAATAAAAAAGTATAG
>SNQN01001101.1:61333-87733 GCA_008642245.1 Bassia scoparia
GTGGATGAGGGGTTAACGGTGTTAGCGTAAAATCGTTAACGGGTAGTGAATTCTAATGATTTTGCAAAAAGTGGGTAGTTATTTTTAATAAAATGGAATGTGAGTAGTTTTTTCTAAAAAAGTCCCAAATGTGGGTAGTTATTGGCAAATTTTCCTAGTTTTTATGATATACTTTTTCCTGTTTTGTGTAACTACTTTTTGTGTAATTTGACTTACTCTTTATCGAAAAGCTAATTCTTCTTCTTTTATTTTGTTTTTGTGTTATATATGTTGCGTTCTTAGAGTTTATATGATAATAGTTACTTTTTAGTTTTTATGATGTACTTTTTTTGTTTTCCTTTTTATTTTTTTTTATTTTATGTTTAAAGTAAATCTGATAACTACCTTTTGTGACATTTGACTTACTTTTAAATAATTACTTATTCTTATTTTATGAGTTACTCTTTTAGTTTTTAGGAAAATTTGCCAATAACTACCCACATTTGGGACTTTTTTAGAAAAAACTACCCACATTCCATTTTATTAAAAACAACTACCCACTTTTTGCAAAATCATTAGAATTCACTACCCGTTAACGGTTTTACGCTAACACCGTTAACCCCTCATCCACGAACCACCATTCAGCCACCACTCCCTCACTACTACCACCCTTCAGCCACCTCCCTTCACTACAACCACCCTTCTGCCACCACTCCCTCATGGCTCCGATTTGACCTTCAACACCGCCGAATTATCATCCTCCCCGCTTGCGAACACGGAGTACTTCGCAGCGCGCTCAATCAACGAGCGATTCGAAGGAAACGCAGGAAGTTGATTGTTGAACGCGCTGATACGGTGTCGTTTCACCACATCACCACCACTCGCATCAGTTAGAAGCTCCATAGCTTGGTTCGACGGTAGCTCAAGCTCAAGAAGCGCAGTGAAGGAACTTCCATTGCCGCCGCCATTGTTGTTGTGAGTGTGATTCTCAGGCGCAAGCACCAACTTCTGAAACTCTTCTTCCTTGAATTCATAGTTCAGTGATCCTGAAATTGAGTCTATTTTTCACAGCGTGACCCGACCTGACCCGAATTCGCTCAAATTGTGTTATGCCCGAATTGCAGTGAGTGGAAATGACAGTGTCATTTATAGGAGGAATTTCAAAGTAGAAATTCAATTAGGGTATGATTTTAGATTCAATTTTTGCACTACTTTTGAATTTGTTTGAAGGAAATTAGGCCTTTACTAGTGAAGGCACATGAGGAATTGCTTAGTGAAGGGACAGACATCGAATTCGATCTGCTGTTTACTGGGGAGGGGGGACGGAGGTGGCTGAAGGGTGGTTGTAGTGAAGGGAGGTGGCTAAAGGGTGGTAGCAGTGAGGGAGTAGTGGCAGAAGGGTGGTTATAGTGAAGGGAGGTGGCTGAAGGGTGGTAGCAGTGAGGGAATGGTGGCTGAAGGGTGGTTCGTGGATGAGGGGTTAACGGTGTTAGCGAAAATCTTAACGGGAGTGAATTCTAATGATTTGCAAAAAGTGGGTAGTTATTTTTAATAAAATGGAATGTGAGTAGTTTTTTCTAAAAAAGTCCCAATGTGGGTAGTTATTGGCAAATTTTCCTAGTTTTTATGATATACTTTTTCCTTTTTGTGTAACTACTTTTGTGTATATTTGACTTACTCTTTATCGAAAAGCTAATTCTTCTTCTTTTATTTTTTTTGTGTTATATATGTGCGTTCTTAGAGTTTATATGATAATAGTTACTTTTTAGTTTTATATGTACTTTTTTGTTTTCCTTTTATTTTGTATATAAAATATCTTAAAAGTAAAATATTATAACTCTTTTTGTGTAATCTACTTAGAGTTTGTACTATTTTAGTTTTTATGATATACTTTTTGTTTTCTCTATAAATATATCTATAAGTAAATATCACTTACTTTTTAGCAAACATCTACTTATTATTATTATTATTATTATTTTATTACTTATTTTTCGTGAACACTCATTTATGTAATTATATAGCTAGTTCTTTGTTTTTTAACAATTAATACTTACTTATTTTCCTTTATGTGCTTACTTTTTACAATGAATGAAATAATAATTTTTTTACCTGTGTTTAAGAAACAGTTGATAATTGCCTGTTCTTCATCTTCACTTTCTTCAGTAGCTTCATGATGTTGTGCTTCATAATTTGCTAGTTGCAATTGCTCCATTGATTCTTCTATTTGTTCAACCTCCATTGATTTTGTCGATTCTTGTGATTGGATTATTGTTGAACATTTTTTTGAAGAGTTTGCTAAATTTGTTGATTGCATATTGATTCAAATGATGCGAGGATGTTAATCAATGCAGTTGAGGATTTTGATGTATTTCACTGAAGCAGCACAGTGAGTCGATTATGTTAATTAAAGGAGGAGAGAGATTCCTTGAAGATGAAGAATCCTGGAGAGAGAAATTTCAGCAAAAAGTGGTTGATAGTATAAATGTTGTTTTTAGGAATTCGTGTTAGGTTTTAGAGCTTTTAAGTGTCAGGTTAATTTTTAGGCTTTTGAGCTCGTCTAAATGTAACGGACTCCGTTATTATACGGATGTCCTTTATTGTAGTACTAGGCTGCCTCATGAAATATTACGTGAGACTTGTTTCATAGAAAATGCTCTAAAAGATTAAAGTAGGTGTATTGCTGAATATTCTAATAAAGTAGGTGTAGAAAAAATAGTATTTTAATTGTGGTTCCCACATAAAGGAGAGAAAAATGTGTATTTTAATTGTGGTTTGCACTCCAAAAAAGGAAAAAAAGAAGTGATGCATTTATTTTGAAACTTTCCTAAAAAAAAGTGATACATTTATTTTGGAACGGAGAAAGTATTTATTTTTATTTGATAGTTGATTGAGTTAAATAAAATAATTGAGTAACTTACATATAGTTGAGTATGTTAGGTTAAATAATAAACGTGTGAATGAAAATCTTTGGTAAAAGTAATTTTGGGTAAATAAATTAGGTGAAGTAATGAATGTTGAATTTAAATACGGAGTTGAAATAATTCATTAATATTAGAGTACTCCGTAAATAAAATATGTAAAAAGTTAAAAAAACATTTAAAAATGTATTTGGAACAACTACTCGGTACTTCGTATATATATTGTTTTCGTTTTTATTTGATTACGTAATTGTATCTCTAGTGTTGTACACTTGTACTCCCTTCGTAACGTAATAAATTCAACCATTTCCAACTTTTTGTGTAAAAAAACCTTTCAACATTTGTAAAAATTTCTTCATTTGGTAAATTTTTAATGGTAAAATTCTCATATTACCCAACTCTCTAATATAAAATTAATCTACTTATATTGGAAAAAAGAAGTGGTAGGGATCAATTGCTTACCAACTTGTTGTCCTTTTCTACCAATTTTTTCCCCTTTTTTTCAAACCACCCACTAACTTTATTTCTAATCCATCATTAGCTTATTTAGCAAACTTAAGCCAAAAGCTACAATTTTTGAATTTATTACGTTACAAAGGGATTATCTTGTATTGAAATGTTATTCAAAGTCGCAAATAATTTAAAACGAAGTTGCATTTTCATGTAAACGGACTAACTTGCCCTTCCTCTTCTCCCCCTCCCTAACCACCCAACACCACCCTTCACACCTCACCCAACACCAGCAGCAGGCCATCAGCCACACCAACCACCAGCAGGCCACCGTAGCACCACCAACTAACTACCACCAAAGTCCTTCGCAAGTTTTTTTTATTCTCTTTACCACCAGGCGCCCAAAGCAGGCGAGCCTACCATGGCTAAGTTGCCTGATATACCTGGAAATGGATGAGAGGTGGGTCGGATAGAGCACCATCCGTCTATTATATATCCGATGTCCACACGACCCATACATCACCCGAATTATCCATCATCCATGGATGGATCAGTTGGATCGGATTTTTAATGGATTTCGCAATACTTTTTTTAATAGTACAATTTTTCACTATTGTTTTAGGATTTCAGCTCTAATTTCACAACAATACAATAATTTCAAAATACGACTACCAAGAAACCTATTATTTAGTATGTTGAGTCAATAGGAATAAAGGGGTTAAAGGAAAAAATGTAGGAAGTTTTAATAAAATATAACCCCTCCGTTTTTTATTAGATGTTTCATACCAATTTGGCATGGTGTTTAAGAATTGATTGAGTTAATAAGATAAAGTAGTTGACTAAGTTAGGTAAAAGAGTAAATGTGCAAGTAAATTTTTTTGGTAAAAGATAATTTTGGATGAATAGTTTGGGTAAAGTAATGAAAGTTGACTTTAGATTGGTTTGGAATAACTAATTGAAAACTTTCCAAAATGAAAAGTGGAACAACCAAAAAAAATTTGAGGGAGTATATTTTTTTAGTATAAAATAAGTGGATGGATGGATCGGATGACGGTTGGATGAATATTCACACGTATCCGAACCGACCAGGCACATGATCCATCCACCATCCGATAAAAATCCTCAATTTTCAGGTTTACATCCACAAAATCGGATTGGATTGATCAGATATCCGTCAGAGTAGCTAGGGTGAAATTGTTAGGTCTATCGCCTGGGTTAATTAGGCGCTGCCACCATGGGTTTGGATGGCCGGTGGTTGCAAGGTGGTGAAATGGTAGTGGGTATGTTCTTGGGCAAGGGTAATAACGAAAGTTTGCTAAAAAATGCGACTTTGTTTTAAGTTATTTGCGACTTCGAATAGCATTTCCTTATTTTGTACGGTATGCTTTTCTTGGTTGGTTATACTTCCATTGTGCTTTGTTGTCTACATATAAGATTCGCTTACAATGGCTTTAAGGTGTTTTAGGGTGGTTGTTTCTGATATGCAACGAGGTGTTAAGATTAATTTTTGTCTATATAACTTTGTTCATTTTGTTGCAATATGTATGAGTTGAGTGTTTTGAATTTTGGTTAGAGGTCATTGCTTGGTATATCAGTGTAGTCGTGAATTGTGTGTTTTTTTCATCATTTTCATCGTGATTTTATGTATTTAAGAGACCAATAATGTTACGTTCAACATTGTTGAGAAATGTGGCTTTTGGAATGACAATATGTCAACATGCAGATTAAGCTATTCCAATTAGTCATTTCCCATGCTTTGATGGAATAGGGTTTCAAGGGTTTTTGGTTTGTAGGGGTTGTGTGATTGAGAAGTATAAGGCGTCTGTTTGGAAGAGGATGAAAGTGTTCCTTGGAGATTAGTTATACCAAGTTGTGTAGGCCTCGGGGGATTGTTTTGATTTGTTTCCCATATGACTGTTCTAGTTAATGAAGTTTTTATTGTTCTAGTCCTTGAATATTTCTATGTAAGGTTTACACCAACTTCCAAAAAATACTAAAAAGAAAGACCAAAAGAGACAAGGAGAAAACCTATTTAGAAAGCATCAAAAGTCCACATATCAGCAACTTAAGATGCTTCACTTTATTATCCACATACTAATTTCATAGAGGGGAAGACAATGATCAACCTTTGATTTTGCATGATTTTTTAAATTTTCACATAATTGAGTCACACGATAGTACCATAATGTAACAATACCAAAACGCAATATTGTATTCAAATTTGCATAGACAAACAATACCAGAACACAACATTGCAACAATAAGAAAGACGTCCGCCCACTCTTCCCAAAATTAGCACGTAATATAATACAACCTTGAACAACGCCAGAAAGAAAAACTAGATAAAATCAAATACAATATAATAATTACGAAATAGTTTTTTTGGGTTTGAATTGAACTATAGTAACTTGTAGTATTGGCTAACTTGATCGCATATGAATTGGGCGAATTAAATACAACCACTTGCACACAGTTGATAGTTTTAGATAGAACTACACAAATTTAAACATAACCCAATAACCACCCTAAACGTACAACCATATTCCTTCTAATCCGCTTTTGGCTCACACCAACCCTAAGCCGCTCCACCCAATAACTAGGTCTACCAATGATAGGTAGGTTTTTTATTATGCAAAAAGCAGGAAAAGCATTAAAATAAAATAGAGTGGAAGGAGATCAGCCTTTCGCCTTCAAATACAAGTCAGAGATGGCCTTTGGAGGTTCAAACAAAATAGCAGTAGTATTAATAAGATTACAAGGAGTATTAATTCTGCTAAATTTTGCTAAGGCATCAGCCAACTCATTCTTCTCCCTTGAAATATGCTTAATTCTCACCCCATGAGCTTGAGTCATCAGATCCTGCAAGGAGTGGATATATTAGACAGTTGGTCCTTTGCATAATCAGACATATCAGACACAATTAGGACATCCACCCACTCATTTTGTGCAATTTGGTTCAAAGCCTCCCAAATGGACCACAATTCAGTTGCCAAGGAACAATCCACTAATCTACTGCTCATGAAGCTAGAAGCCCAAGTTTTGTTCTCATCGCTAAGAATACCAGCCAAGCCAGAAGGTTTCTTATTTGAAATGAAGGAAACATCGGTACACATGATCAAATTAGCACGCATGCAATTGGGGAGGTTGCAGGCCATGGGAAAAGGGGGGCATAGTTTTTGCCAAAGCTAGTGTAACGAATTCCATGCTAGATTTTCTTGCCTCTTTAACCACGAATTCTTTTGAGACAAGAGTTCTCTAGAAAATCAGGTTGTTCCTTCTCAACCATAATTGTTATAGTACAAAGCCAAAGAAAATTTTCCATGGAATGATAGAGCCATGTGTAGAAGCGTGTTGTAAGTTTGAGGACAACCAATCTTGTATGGGACTAGCCGCGAGGGTATCCACATTCAGAAGGGCCCAAACTTCAGTAGCTGTTAGACAAGTTCGAAGTAGATGGTTGACATCCTCGAGACCTCGACCGCCAAGGAGCACTGAGGGCATGAGGCAAAGGTGATGATATTTTTCCTAGTCAAAGCATTCCTGTGAGGGAGACTGTCCAAGAACACTTTTTTAGGTAAATGAGTAAGTAAAATTAAGCTTGAAGAAAGGTACAACTTAAGGTCATTCATAGTGGGAGAAAACCCCATCAGCAGAACCCCGGAAAACTAACAACAATACAAGCACATGCTAAAGCTAAACAAACTTAAAGACTATGTAACCACCATATATCATTAAGACTAACTTTCCTCCCAATAAGAGGCAAAGTTCTCAGCTTAACTACTTCCTGCAAGCATTTCACGAGGTGATCAGGAAGCTAAACTTTATGGTTCCACAAGGCTTTATTTCTATTCAGCCAGACCCCATAAACCACTGTTGTAGCAACAACAATCAACACTTGTCTTCTGAAGCGAGTGCTAGGGAATCTATTCAGTAGCCAAAGCATAAGAGACTTTAAATCTAAGTTCTTAGATCTACAACCAACCTAGAGTATCATGTATTGCAAAACAGATCTGCTATAATGACACTGAAAGAACAAATGCTCGGTTGTCTCACTGTGTGCTCCAAATAACAGGCAGTCATCCTCCATGATAATACCAAGTGACTTTAGTTTAGCTCGTGTTTGTAGCCTACATTGGATGGCAAGCCACAAAACAAATTTGTGTTTAGTTAACGACAATCTGTTCCAAATAGCAGGAGCCCAAGAGACAGAGACCTTTTGTGTATTACCACAAAGCTAGTCATACCCTTTCTTTATGGAGTACCCATTGGTTAGCCACCCTTGAGTCAGGAAGCCATTTTTCATGATATCTTTAGTTTTACAAATAACTTTCCATACCCAACTGAAATATTGAGGAGCTTTATACTCCATCCAAGTGTTTCCTTTAATATAAACATTATGTACCCATTTTACCCACAAATCCTCTTTTTGAGCTGCAGTACTCCAAACATGGTTTGCTATTGCAGCTATATACCACATATTATGATGCTTGAACCCTAAACCTCCCACTTTCTTTGGTGAACAAACCTTGTCCCAAGCAATATACCCCGACCTTCCACCATCAGCATAACTATGCCAAAGATACGGCTTGCAAACATAATTCACCTTCTGAATAATACTTTTGGGGAGAAAAAAAGATTGAGCCCAATACACCTGCACACTCATTAGGACTTAATTCACTAACTGAAGCCTTCCTGCAAAGGACAAGTTTCTAGTACTCCAAACTCTAATTCGAGCAGTCATTTTGTCCACTAGCATCTCACACTCTTGAGGTTTAATTTTATAGGCACAAATGGGAACCCTCAAATATCTCATAGGAAGCTTACCTATGTGAAACCCAGAGATCACTTTCTACAATTTATCATCAACTGCCTCACAAGTAAAAACCTTGATTTTATTCACATTGGCCATCAAACCAGTAGAGTTAGAGAACAACTTCAAATCCTGAAGCAATAAGCGCACAAAATGAGCATCTCCATGAAAGAAAACCATGAGATCATCTGCAAAACAAAGATGGTTTAGTTTCAAGCCTTTACATCTGTTATGAAACTTGAATTCCTTTTTGAATCCCACATACTGCATTAACCTGGTAAAATAGTCCATAACCAACACAAAAAGTAAAGGGGGACATAGGGTCACCCTTCCTCAAACCCTTACATCCAGCAAAATAACCATGAAGCCCACCATTAAAGTTCAAGGAGAATTTAGAAGTGGAAATACATTCCAGAACAATGGCTATGAACTTCTTAGGGAAATGAAGAGCAGTAAACAAATCCTTCAAGAACCCCCAATCCATGGAATCATACGCTTTCCTTAAATCAATGCTTGAAAAATTTACTACCAAACCCATCACCCCATGGGGCCTTATCATCAGGATTTGAGAAAACCACTTTGCTTAATCTCTTCCATGGAAAAAGTAAGATCCAATGATTTCTATTGTTGTTCAGTGAGACATTTACTTGATTTACCCATGCAAATTACCTTCTTCTTGATACCAATTCTAGCAGATAGAGCTGTACCCAACAGACTATGATAAGAGCTAAGGAAAGCTTTAGAGATGGCTGTAGGATCCTCAACCCAATTCCCATGTTCATCAGTAATTCCATGAATTCTACCTTTTATTTGTCTGGATTTAATTGATTGGTGAAAAACTGATGTATTGTATTGATATATGTTTTTTCCCTCATTCTCTTGCTTTATTGAATGGTTTTTGGCCTTCTTAAGGCCCTCCTTGCTACTAATGTTGTTTGTTTAGTGTTTGAGTAAGGTTTAGGTTGCTTCCATTGATTTGGAGTGATTTTGGGACTTATTTGTAAGCACTACGGAGTTTTAGTAGAAGTGGCAAGGAGCTAGGAGTGGAGCGACACAAAGAATTTGATACATGCTCACTCTTTCGGCCATAAGTTATGTTTCGTTCATCGGATTGGTGCGATTTTAGCTGCATTGGAAACTAGACTCCGAGAGCTTCGATTTGATAGGTCACATGAGTGATTTGAACCACCAGAGCTTGAGATATGGCCTCTAGAAGACGGACAATTCAGTCTGCCTTAAGTGGATCCGATCCGATCGAATCGAGGCTCGATTTTTCATTTAAGTCGATTTTTAAATTGGCTTTTAATGAAGGGCAGGATTGTAATTTAGCAAGCTTAGTTTAATTTAGAAAATTTCTGATGTTTAAGAGGATTCAAATCCTAATTCTATCATTATCTTTTATTCTATCATTAATTTAAAAGGAAAAAAACTCAATTACGGATTATTGTGAAGAACCCTAACTTTGGCTTTTCAATAGAATTCATTCATTCATCAATTGCAATTATTCTTTGGTAATTATTTCTTTCTTTAATTTGTTTTCTCATTACTTTTAATTGTTTATGCTTTTGATTATTGCTTTCAATTGTTTTATGCTTTTGATTATTGCTTTCAATTGTTTTAGGCTTTTGATTATTGCTTTTAATTGTTCTATACTTTGATTATGTCTTTCCCAATCGCAATCAWCATGTTTAATTCAATTATGASCGAGTAGTCTAATTTCTAGAGCGATTGGGGATCTATAGCAATATGATTGACTTATAATTGGTTTGATTCAATTCATGGCTTGGCTTTTAATCAAATTCCTATTAGATTGTTATTCATGTTAATCAATTTCGTAGGGCCCGACTTAATTGCTTAATCTGATTAGTCACAAGTCTCTAGATCTAGCGATTGAGACTTAGAACAAGATCAACATCAATAGGTAGAATGAGACTATCCTAGGTCGAGAGATACGATTAGGAGTAATTCTATGGTTCAATTGATTCGAGAGAACTTTATTTGATCCTGTTTGATTATGCCATGTTATGAATTGTTGATGCTAATTTACTGTTAATTACTGCTATAGTGAACCATAGCTCTAGATTCGTTAATTATATAGCTTAATCTCTTTTGTTAATCGTTGTCATTAGTTCTAGTTAATCACAARCACAAATCAAATTATCTCTTGTTAGTTTAGAWGCTTTTATTCAATTAGTCAGTAGTAGTAGCTTCCTTGTGGATACGATCCTGTTACCACTAGCTGCAGGTTAGTTTTAATAGGTATTTTTGATAGGCACGCGACAAGCCTGTCAAAAACCCTGGTATTATCATCTCCTTCCTGAAGCCAGTGAGTCTTGGCCTTTTGCTTTAGAAAACTCAGGTAACTCTAGTGTACATGCTTGTAATTCCCTGTAGCAGCAATTTCTGCTGTAATATTCTCTGGTGAGGGATTTTCCTGACATAGCTATTGAGCTTTTATCAAAGTAGCATAAGCTTCAGTATCTCTGCTGTAAATATCACCAAAAGAATCCTTATTGAGCTTCTTCAAAGCAGGTTTCAATTTCTTGAGCTCTGAGGCTAGTTGAAACATATGGGTCCCTTTGATCTCATCATTCCAGTTATCACCCGCAATCTACAAAAAATGAGGATCATTGCACCACATATTATAAAATTTAAATGGTTTCCTGGAGTTGAGCATTGAAGGAGCCAGATGAATGACAATTGGAGAGTGGTCATCAAGACCCTCAGGTGAAAAATGAGCTTCAAAGAACTTAAAGACCTTCATCCAAAGATTATTCCCCACAGCCCTGTGAATCTTTGTATACACCCTTGTCCCAAATTGTTGCTTGTTGTTCCATGTGTAAAAATTCCCAATAGATTTCAAATCAGTGAGCTCACAATAGGTGAAACAGGTTGTCATAGGCTTAATTTCTCTCTCCCTTATAGGAGCACCAATTCATTCATTGAAGTGTGATAAGTTGATAAAATACGCATTTGATTTGTCATATTTTATTGATTTTTGTCATACTTTTCTCCTTATTAACTCTTTTGAACTCTATTTGTTATATATTTCGATATTACTCGTCTCGGGTATGTTTATGCTATTTTTGTAGGATTTGGTTTTCTTGGCTAGGATTATTGGAGAGGCAAGTAGAGATTGTTGGATGTTTATCAAAGAATGGACAATTCAAGGTGTTTATTTATATTGGAGAAAAGCTTCAAAAGAGTTACTCATGAAGTTCCTTCGCAATATGGTTGTAGAGATCACCTAGTTTCCCACAACTAGGTTGRGGCCACTCGATTTTTGAAGTGTTTTGAAGTACATGACAGCCTACTCCGCACCTTGGTTGCGGCCTAATAACACATGTCACACCCTGGTTGGGCCTCTTCTTTGATGTTACAAAAACTCTTTGTTTTCCTTGCATCCCTTAGTTTTTCCTAGCTTATAAATAAAATTAAATAGGATAGAATTATACTTTATTACATGTAATGTTTAACCTAATTAACTTCCTAGGTTATGAATATAAAAAAGGGAAGTTAGGCAAAAATTAGAGGGAGGCGTACAGGGAGCAAAGGCGCCATTTAGTTCGGCAAATTGGCGAGCCCTTCACGACTCATTAGTAATGTATGTTAGTTCTTAAACTTTCAGATTCTATTATGGCTCTACTTTATCGTCTTTATTTTGATTAAAATTCTTAGTTTCTTTATTTTATCTATGCTTCTGTCTTTGTTAGTTTTAGTTCTTTATTTTGTGATTTTGATGATTATGTTAGAGTAGTATTGTAATCTAGGGTTAAGTTGAACCCTAGTCATGATTAATATTTGATATATTTTCCCCAATTTAATTACCAATTGTTCTTGCTTAATTGATTGTGCGTATGCCAATACTAGGTTAGGGATAATTAGTATTGTTATMATTCCATTATCTCAATCACAACGGGAGTTGGGTTTTGATGGATTTGATTATTTCAATTAAGGACATGAAATTCTCCACGGGAGTAGGTAGAGTYGATTGTTAGGAAGTTAGGGTATTGTGTTCAATGCCTCTAATTTGTATGATTCCACGGGAGTAGGCTTGAGTACAAATTAGGGAAGCCGTAAATACTCAGGAGAGGTTTACTTTATGGTATTTTATAGGGTTACCTTTCCTCTTGAACAAGTGATTTATTAAATTGGGGTAGGAATTTATCTTACATAAATCATGCTATTGGTGATACTTAATCCTAGACCTTTTTCTTTATTAGTTTATAGTTAATCAATCATCTCAGTTTGTTTTACTTGACTAATTGTAGTTCCTAGCGATCAATAATTAATTGAATCTTCTCTGTGGGATCGACCCTGACTTACCCTGCTACATATTTAGGAGGATTAGTTAGGTAAATTATTATCTTTGTTAGGTGCGCAACACGCCTTTCAAAGTGCATAACATTATTGAAATCGCCTAAGACAAGCCAAGGCAAAGTAATATTATTAGCAAAACTCTGAAGATCCTTCCACAGAGCAACCTTCTCAACAGCCTCATTAAAACTCTTGTGACTTCCCAACAGCTCAACCTGCAAATGAATTAACTAGCTAGACATAGCCAATATGTCAACAGAGAAGATAGAGGGAAGCCAACCAACTACAATCCTTCTACCCTTTGCACATAAAGAAATTAGAAGTGATACACCAGTGAGGACAACCATTTAGATACAAAAGCCCCCAAAGAAGGGCTTTGATCTTTGTTTCTAGAAGCCAATAAGCCTATCTTTTGTTGGAATAAAAAATTCTGAAATCTCAATTGCTTCTGCGGTTAGAGATGACAGTGGGTAAAGGACCCAGCCCGGATCCGAGGATCTAGATCCATTTTTGATGGATTTGGATCCTAAAATTAGAACCCTGATGGATCCGAGTAGGATCTGGATCCTGCTTTTAAAAAAACGGATCGAGTCCTCCTCTAGGACCCTGTCCAGGATCCGTTTACCCATTTTTAAAAAAATAATAAAATTTGTTGGATAATAGTAATACTACTAGAATGTACTAATTCATTATTTTGATAGTTTGACTCAAAACTAATTATACTCTAAATAAAATATATTTGTCTGAAACTTTGTTTTCTAGTACATTAAATGACTTAAATCTTTAATCATGTATGATTGCTTGTAAACTCACGATTAATGGGAGACGTAAGGAAGATATATGTTGTTTTAGGCTTTTTTAATCAAAATTTGATTCAATATTTGTTGTTTTTCATTTGAAGTAAAAATTAAGAAAGGACATTTAGGACCAGATTCGTAGGATCCATTTAGATCTGGATCCGGGTCCTAAAATTAGGACCCTGATGGATTCGGGTAGGATCTTGATCCTACCTTTAAAACGGATTCGGGTCTAGATCCTAGAGGACCCTACCGGATTCGATCCATTGCCATCACTATCTGCGGCTTATTCAGACCTCTTAGAGCTCCAAGAAGAAAATCCTATCCATTCGGAGGATTAGGATCCTTTAACCCTTGCACCTCTCCATCAGTTTTCTAAGGTTGTAGAACTCGGAAACCATTGGACACTTAAGTAGATGGCTGCCCTTGTTGTTTAACAGTAAATTTGCAGGCCTTAGTCACCAGTTGAAACCCATCCTCGTCCACTATAGGTTCCTTCCCTTTTTCTCCACCACCACCACAGGTTCTTTTGGAATCACTTCTTTAGGTTTGGGTAACCAAACACGTTTCATTTTCTCTCTACATTTCTCCTTTTCATACACGTAGCCCTTACAAGCTTCACAAACACAAGTTGTTATTCATATTCCACTAGTTGAGTGATCAAATGCCCTTCTCATTTAATAAGCAAACCTCCTTAGGCCACTCCTTGGTGATATCTAGCTCCACATCACCTTCGCATACATAAATCGATCCCTATTCATTGTAGCTTGGTCAGTCTTAATCAAGAGACAACTGGACTAGAAATTTTCCCCATACTTCACAACAAGAAAATAAGGGTTTACCGACCGTTCAAAATAAACCTACGGTCGGTTAAAATGCGAAGACGATCGCTAAATTATTCGACCGTTAACGGTCGGAAATCAACGGTCGAAAAATAATTGGACGATAAATCACCAATTACCACCGTCTTTTACCGACCGTTTTGAAATATAATTGCATTTACTGTCGATTGAAAAAAAACGGTAATTTCCAACCGTTTGTAAGCGGTTGGCAAATACCGACCGTCAATGTATTAGTTAAATATATACTACCTTCGTAACAGGTAAGATGCATCACTTTGGAATAGCAGGTTTTGAGGCAAATTTTAATAGTGGTGAGGTGTGTAAGTGGGACCAAAAAAGAGAGAAAAAGTATTAAAGTATGTGTATTGATGAATATTTTAATAAAATAGTGTAGAAAAAATAGTAATTTAATTATGGTCCCCACATAAAAGAGAGAAAAATGTGTATTTTAATAGTGGTCCCCACTCCAAAAAAGAAAGAAACCAAAGTGATGCATCTAATGTGAAACTGTCGTTTTCGGAAACTGAAGCATCTTACCTGTTACGGAGGAAGTATGTATTTTTCGAGATTTATTATTTTTACTGACCGTTTAACGATCGCATATCATGAACAGTGATTTTTTTTTTACATTTGAACATATACAGTGTCCAATCCCCAAGTCATTCGTACCACTTTAGGTTAGGTGGTCCTAACAAACTAATTATCAATTACGAAGTATATTTTATTATTCATAAAAAGTTAGTAAAACAAATGAATTAATCAAGTAAAAAATTACAAATTGAAATAACAAACTGACAATAAATTGATAAAAATAAACTCTTTATTTATAGTGAATTTAGAGAAGTAAATCAAATACTTCATCTCAATACAATGAAAAGTCCAAAACTAAAATTTGAACTAAGTCTTGAATGTCAATACAATACCAAATACAAAAACTAAATATCTTCAACAATTTTTGAAAAGAAGTAATCTAGAATGAATGTCCTCAGAAAGTTGAACTCAATTCTAAAGCAAAGTCAACAAAACATAACCAACAAATTAAACAAAACACGCCAAAATGAACACGAAATTGAAATGGAAAATAGAAAACAAACAAGCACTACTACATTAAAACTCTAATGCAACACCAAAATCGTTGCAATAGGACTCAAAAGTGTTGCAAAAGGCCTTATGCAACGGTTTTCCATTCGTTGCATTTGAAGGCGTTGCATTAGGTCAAATGCAACATTTTTTTAGCCTAATGCAACAGTTCTAAGAAATAAGTCAAAATCGTTGCATTAGGTCTAATGCAACACCAAAAATGGCCTAATGCAACGTTTTTTCAATTTCTTAGGAACCGTTGCATTAGATAAATGCAACGGTTAGTTTCATCTATTGCAACAATTTACAACCTCATATTAACCGTTGCATTAGGTCTAATGCAACGATTTGACCAAATTTAAACCGTTGCATTAGATAAATGCAACGATTAATTTTATGTTTTGCAACAACTTAAATTATAAAAATTGAATGTTGCATTAGATCTAATGCAACGTTTTGACCAAAATTTCAACCGTTGCATTTGATTAAATTTACCTAATGCAACACTTCTTGAACATAATAAAATATAGATTAATATATTATATATATTTTAATAATCATGGAACTATTAGTAATGAATAACTAAGATATTTTATAATAAGAAAACAGTCATAACTAAAATATATATTTATATTAAATATATCATAATATGCAACTTAATTACAACGTTTGCCTACAAAATAAAGTTAGCGAGAGCTCGCGTTAGTCCAAAAAAAAGCTAGCTCACAATACGTATAGTTACGACATCAATTTGTTTAATAATTTTTCTACGCAAAAGACTCCACAAAAAATCTACACATCATAATTATCATCATCTATATATATATACCTAATATATAATCTAACTCGAGCTCCGATCCACTCATTGCAAACTTCATGATGAATCACCCTTCCAAATCTTCACCATGATTCATTGCTTCATTGTTTGACCCAGTTTGCTCATTTGTACCTAAATACAATCAAACATTAGAAATAATTGAGAACCTAAAAGACTATGATCGAGTATCTAAGCTAAACATTATAACGCGGGAACAACACAATACAGCAACACGCAACACGCAACACGCACAGCACAACACAGCACGCACACGCACATCAACACGCACAGCAACACGCACAAACACAACAAACGCAAGCACAACACAGCAAACAACGCACAGCACAGCAACACGCACAGCAACCCAACCTCCAGAAACTAATTTTCTTACTCTAATTATCTACTTGATTGTTTGACAGCACGGGAATCAACTCCCTTGTTATATTTCAAGCCACAATTATTTATAACACAGTAAAAATTATAACCTCATAGTCACAGTAAAATGATCCATTCAAGCGAAAACAAAATGCAGCCCATGACTCATTCATACAACTCAACTGAAATTTTTTGGAGTAAAATAACCAACAAAAAGGTGTTAAATATACCTGATTTCCAGCTGAACAGAAGAGTGTCCAGCACTTGAGTTACCAGCAATGGGCTTAACGATGCTTGCATCACTTGAGCTATTACCACCAATTCATTCAGGCAGCACCAAAGTAACCCCGGGTTAGCCTCTAATCTTGAGAACCAAATCCCTTTGCACGTCTTGAAGAAATTGTCGTGGATATATCAGCCCGGTTTGTTTCCCTTTCTTCTGAGAAGGGTCTTGGTGACACCGTAACCATATAGAGGAACACGACCACTGTGCGTAGGCTTCTTGATCACATCGTAGTAAGGATCCTTGTCTTCAGATCCTTCTTTCTCATATTGAGCTCTAAAGCTTCCATTTGTTCCTTTCAACGAAAAAACAATGTTAATACACAATGTTATTAAATAAATAGTACAAATAATCACTAATTGACTTACTATGTTGTCCTTAGTTTCATGAAATCAGTTTTGTATTTCTTTTTAGGATCTTTTTTCCTTGATTCCACATACACTTTGGCTTGAGACGGTTCTCGGTGTTGTGGATCTTGTTGTTGCTATCAACAAAGAGTAAAGTTGAAGCAACAAAGTCAGTAAGCATATCAGGAATGGTATTTTCAATTCATAATGCATGCTTCAAAGTTGATCCTTCTAAATGATCGAACATGTTAATACTTACCAACTCATGACGCAGCGAAGCATAAGATCTTGGACCCATGGTATGCGTGTCTCCAAAAATTCTCGATTTTGCCTATTTATCTTGCTTCTTTCCTAATTATTATAAAACAGAAGACAAAGTTATGCGATCTTATTTTCTAATTTATGCATTAAATTATTACACACAGTAAGTCAGTACATCTCAAAGTGATTGGACATACCTCGATAGCTGGGCAATTCCAGTACTCAATGAGTTCGTCAAACTGAGGCTCAGAAATTGTTGGAGGGCGAGAATTGTGCCTCTCTTCTGTGGTTACACCATAGTAGTGGTTTTGTTTTGTTCTACTCTTATAACAACGCCAACTCTCACTATCTTACCTAGCACCCAATCCTTTCCTTCTTCTGGAACTATATTACTTTTGCTACATTCAAAATTATATGTTTAGTGGAAGGTAAGATAGTAAATAAAGTAGAAAAAAATAATACATTACCATGCCATACCTGTACGTAGTTCCAAATTTTTCTTCTTTATATTTTAATGCCTTGGGCCAACTAGTAAAAGTAAGTGGTGCATATTCAGGGTCCTTAGCAAGAGTCCCTAAGAATAGCTTAAACTCTCGAGCAATTTCTTCTGTGGGACCGACAGGTTGCCCAAAGCTGTTGAGAACAATGATCGACCTCCTTTAGTGTGCGGTGCATGAGCATGTTCCATCTTTGTGGGCCCTCTTTTCTTCTTTGATTTTGCATCTATGGATGGGAAAAAAAACAACATTATGCCATAGACTCATAGTATGCACTAGCTCTACTTTCTATACTTATGGATACAATTTGCATCTTGGAATTTCTTTATTAATTAAGTGAAATAAGTAACGACTCAATTCTTCATAAAAATAAGAGTCTAGTGGTTAACTACACTACGGTTACCTTCACTTGGAATTTCAGTAACCGTTATGTTGCCACTTCATGAGGTACAAGAGCTTCTCCGTCATTCACTTCTTGAAGCACATTTGCTTCAGGACGACTTTCAGATGTGGCTTCGCATGTCAGTGTCGGTGTGCTGATTTTCATATGCCACAACATCCTTTTTTAAGCCACAATATGTAATGCTGTTCACTCGTTGCTTCTGCCGAAGGTTAAGAAATGCTGACATTGTTCCAGGAGAACAAAACGTCCTCTTAGGTTGATTCTCTTCTGTAGTTGGTTCTTCTTCTGTGCACGTTCTTCTGTAAATTTTCATCCCCAACGCTGTTTGCTTATAAGCTTGGCCAGGAGCACGAACATGCAGTTGTGTACCTTGCGTAGAAGTTCTCGGATTAGCTAAAGGCAGCTCAGGTTGCTCTAGGTGTTCAACCATTGATCATTGATCATGTCTTGAACAATCCTTTTCTCTTATTGGTTTGATCCTTCACTCATTCACCATCGAATTTCGGTTTATGCTGCCTCGGCATCTCTGCTCAAAATGAAATGTGTGCAAGTTAAAAAAACATAGGAAGTATATGCCTTATATTCAGGAAGTACATTCAGGCATTTCTGCCCTATAAGATGATCATTATTCTCCTATTCACTTTACAATTGCTATAGATGCTGTAGCCATCTTGAGAAGCTGAGATCACTTAATTTATGCAAAAAAATCTCAAATTTCAGTACACTACCCTGGCAGCCTTCATTTTTTGATTGCAAAAAATTGTTCAATAATCACTTTAAATAGTTCAAGCCCAAACTTCCACAATTCCTTTAAATCCTTGACAAGGGTTGCAAATAGATGTCTATGCTTTGACCGGGAGACAAAGGTCCTGGAATTAACAATGATAACATCAAAAACTCGGACTTTGTAGCCATCCACGGAGGCAAGTTATAATTGACCAAAATAACTGGCCAAGTACTATGTACGTGCCCATATGTGAAATGGGTTAAATCCATCAGTTGCTAACGCCAACCTCACATTACGAGGATCTTGAGCAAACCTTGGATACATCTTGTCAAACTCTTTCCAAGCTTGGCCATCCGATGGTGATGCAAAAGCCCATCATTATCCTTTCCTTCCTCTCTACATGCCATTTCATGATTTGGCTGTCTCCGCGCACATGTAAAGCCTTTGCAACCTTTTCTTGATTGGAAAGTATCTTAGAACTTTCAATGGGACCTTATGGTTCTTTCATTTGTCTCTTCTTTGTCTTCATCCTTTGATTCATCACTTGGAGATCCACAAATATGGCAACTTGTTGCATCTGAATATTTTTCCCAATACAATATGCAATCGTTTGGGCATGCATCGATTTTTGAGTAATCCAAACCAAGCAATTTGATAATTTTATTTGCTTATATGGAATGATTTTGGCAATTTTGGCATCGGGGAGCAATTCTCTTAAAAGCTCAAGTAAAGAGGCAAATGCAACATTGCTAACCTTATGACACACTTGAAAATAAATAACCGGATAATGAAAGCAAGTCTAGAGAATGTTTTGTAACTGGGAAACAACTCTTCTTGACCTTCCTCCACAAGTTTTAAGAACTTTTTCGCTTCTTCATTTGGCCTCCCCCAAAGTGTCATTCAACAACTCTTGCAAACATCATTCATAAATGATGGTTGATCATGTTCAAGCAACCTACTTTTTGTTACCTTTTCAATCTAAGAAATCCTCATCTCTAGGCACAAATCCGTTGCATATTACATGATCTTTCACAACATTCCTATCTTTCCAAAAACGATAATGGCATAAGCAACATGGACACCGAATCTGATTTCTTCAGACTTGAGAGCAAAAGTCTTCTTAATGTAGTCATCAGTTCCCTCTTCATAATGCTCACTCCACTTAGGAAACCGCCACCATTCCTTGTTCCCACTTTGTGTTCCCTAAATGTAATCTTAAAAGAATTAATTGATTCTAATTTTGAAAACATATACTTCCTACGTATCACTTTAAATGCATCACTTACATTTTTAGGGTTTTTTAGGCAAAATTTGAGAGAGTGGTGAAGTGTGTGGGTGGAGGTCAAAAAGAGAAAAAAGAATTGAAGTATGTGTATTGCAGATGAATATTTTATAGTAAGTGTACAAAAAATAGTAATTTGTTGGTCCCCACATAAAAGAGAGAAAATGGTGATTTAATTGTGGTCCCCACTCCAAAAAAAGGAAAAAAAAAAGTGATGCATTATTTTGAAATTTCCCTAAAAAGAAAGTGATCCATTTAAAGTGATGCGCGAGAAGTATAATAAAACTAACCTAATTTAAATCTAGTGTCTCTACCTCTTCTACCGTTATACTTGTAATGGCCCAACTAAGAAAGTAAGAAGGCATAAAAGGGTCATCTTGTAATGGACGCCACTTCATAGTCCATAGGATGTAATACAAGCCAAGGGTACCAAACTAGAATAAACAATTAAGCAGCAAATAAATGTGTACCAAACTAAGTATACTTAAAGATTTTTCAAGCTTATAAAGTAGATAAAGGTCGGTTAATTACTTAAATATGATCAATAAATCATTCAATGCCCTGCAGCGAGAATGCCCTTGAATAAGACCTAAATAATTGGCTAATAAATGTAACATGGTCCAATCAACTTAGAGCTAAATTATAATGCACTCAAGTTTGCAGAAAATCTAAGTTTGTGGCATGTGCTCACATGGGTGCAAACTGAAGTCAAGGTAAGGCATACATAATGCAATGCCCCTGCATTTATTCGTTCTCACTTGTTACTCAATTGGAGTATATGTATTTCCTCCGTAACAAAATAACACAGCAAATTGTTATTATTTTCAGATATGAAAGATTGTTTGTTGCATTTACTTATTACAAAGAAAGATATTTCATTGATTACAACCATGATGACAAATCAGATGGAAAGGAACTTGAAGATGCAAGCATGGAATCGCTTCGAAACCACTTTAGTGCCCTTTAACTTTGCAATCATCTACTATGTTCCCATCACACAAAAGTGCATTACTGCTTGAATTTGAAACATTTCCACACATAATTTTGAGTAAAAATACAATCATACATGTCGATATGAAATCATTTAAATACTAGTTTAGTGGTCAAATTTGACATGATCTCATCCCAAAGTCAACGTCGGCCTATTATATATATTCCTTAACATGGACGATAAAATAACTAGATCTTAATCACGGTTACCAGTTACACTAATCAAGAAATCTAACAATAACAGATGACAAAAGGCTGAATAAAAAAATGCTGCACACCAATTTTTTTTATCTATAAAAACTGACTTCAAGTAATCAATAGAACAATGAAAGCTGATATAATTCAGGATTCAGTAAAATATTATGCTACATATAAATAAATTAAAAATTAAAAAAAACGATATGTAAAAAAAACACCCAAAAAAATCAACTTACCATTAAAACAGTAGCTAGCAAATCACCAACAACAGCTACAAATCCGAAAGACCAAATCCCACTTGGTCTCACCTAAAACGAAATTTCAAGAGCAATAATCTAATTAATGAGAATTGAGAAGGAGAAATTGAACAAACCTAGATTTTTGGGGAAAAAACGACCAAACAAAAATTCAGCACCACCTGCATATACCTGATGAGAAGCAAACAACAAAGCAACCAATCGAAGAAGTGAAGTGAAGAAGCGAACAAGTGAGACGACGCAGCAACCAATCGAACAGATGCAGCAACCAATCGAACAACAGCAGCATTTTCTATATTTTTTGGATTCAATTTTTGTTGTTGAAAGTTGGGATGAAGCAATTTCGAGCTTTTGATTGCAAAAAGATGGTTTCGATGGAAGAGGGTTCTTGGTGTTTGGCAGTGTTCGTTTTCGATGGAAGAGGGTTTTGGGTGTTTTGAAACATTGGATTCAATTTTAGTGAAAAAATCGAGGGAAATAAAAGTCAAAAAGTCGCGCCCAACTAAATGCAACAATTCTAAAATTTCATTAGACTACCTAATGCAACGAAATTTTTTTCATCTATTCTACTTAAAAGTGTTGCATTAGGTGTGTTTCGAAGTGTTGCATTACACTACCTAATGCAACAGTTAATAGTATGTTGTTGCATTAGAACAAAAACCTGTTGCATTACACTACCTAATGCAACGGTTATTATAATCGTTGCAGATACATGTTTGCATTTGATCTATTTTGTTGCAAAACAGTGTTGCATTATCAAAAAACTGGCATTTGAGTGTTGCATTACCTAAAGTCGTTGCATTTAGTGTGCATTAGAGTTTTAATGTAGTAGTGAAGAAATTTTAAGAAATCAGAAAAAGTAGAAAGAAATTTAAGAAAAATACACAGATCTAGAAAAATGAAAACTAAATAAAAATAAATTGAAAAAGAAATCAGAAGAAAACCAGAAAACAAAAACTCTATTTGATCGATGACCCCTAAAACATCAAAACAAAAAATGAAATTTTCGATGAAAACGAAATTAAACAAAAACCCTAAAAATTTCGACCAATACCCAATTAAACCTAAAAATTTGACCAAAAAACTCCAAATAAACCCTAAAAATTTTGACCAAAAGAAATTAATAAACAGAATCAAAACTAAATTTAAATATCATAAAAATTGTAACATCTGATCTGATGAAGACAAAGAAATCTGAAAATTTGTAAAATCAGAAAAATAACATGGAATACCATAAAAGAAATCTGGAAATTTGTAAAATATAAAACCAACCCCCAAAAAATCATGGAAATATTGTAGATCTAGTGAAATTAAATGATAAATAAAAATCAAAAGAATTAAAGAAAAAAAACGGCAAGAGAAAAATGAATTGCAAAAAAAAAATTGAAGATCTAACCTTAGAAGTGACAGCGACGACGCGACGTCGCAACAGTGTGGTAGTGCGGCGGTGCGTCGCTGCGGTTGTGTTGAGTGGTTTGAAAGGAAAGCGAGAGAAGGAAAAGAAATTGAAGGAAAAATAAGAGTGAAAAAATTAATTGAAGGAAAATAAGAGTGAAAAAATGAAGAGAGAAATGAGAGTATTGAGAGGAGAGAGAGGTTGGATATGATACAGTATTGAGAGGATAGAGAATTGAAGTGAGAGAATTGAGAGGAGAAAGAACAGTTTGAAGATAAGGTTGGATAGCATAGGCGCATAGCACATTAACACGTGGGCCATGAGTTATGTGAGAATACGTAGAAGGAGTAGTTTTTTTTAATTAATGGAAAGAGTTACTGATCGTTTTAAACGGTCGGTATTTACCGTTCGCAACAAAACGGTCGGTAAATACCGTTCGTTACATGGTCGGTAACATGTCCGCGACGGTTGGTAAATCTCGTTTTTTATTTGAATGATTTCTGAAATTTTTTACCGACCGAGTATTAGTTGGAGGCGATGTTAAACAGATGGTAACAAACATCCGGTAATTACTTAGAAACGGTCGGTAATTACTTAGAAACAGTCGGTAATTAGCGTCGAAAAAAAAAGATCACGGTTAGTAAAATCCGTCCTTAATAACAAGGATTCTTGTTGTGCTTTTCTCCCCCCAATACTTGAAGTCCAATCCAGGAAATCTCACCCACACTGGAAGTCCTTCTGAATATCCTTCTGAGAGTAATCCTCGTCTTCATTCCACCTTTGCACAATGAGGGGATTAGACTTGAATATAGTTCCCCCCAAATTCATAACATTGTCCTYAGCCTCTTTGTACTTCATACGCATCAAGAATAAACCTCTCTTCATCAAGCTAACTTTATCCACATTATACTTCRCCCAAATACYAKTCAGAAAACTTTCCATTACAAACACAGGGGATTAGAACCCACAACATACARCACAACAGAGTGTTCCCAGTACATCAGTTCATCAACAATGTCATCCATTTCAATCATAACAACTTGACTAGGAATTTCAGGGTGAGCATTAGATTTAGCAAGTGGTGCAATAATAARAGGGGGAGTCGCCGATTTATTGGAAACACCACCACCATCATTACTTATCTCATRCACTACACCACTACCATTAACAATTTGAGCATATTCGGAAGTACTTATAACAAATGAATGAAACATAATTCAATTTCGAGGGATTACCTTCAACTTCCTCCGCCCAGCTCAGCCGTTGACACTTGCCATAGAATAAACCTTAACTTTGGGGGTAAGGTAGTGGACCACACCCACTTAAAAGACCAAGGATCTTTAGGGGGGTGGAAATCTTGTATTGCTTTCCCAAACTAAAATTTATTCCTCTAAGAGTATATAGAGTATATGGAATCTTCAGAGTTTGATTGAAGGAAGTGCGGAAAATCCTCTTTCAACTTCAAAGGGATAAAGAAATAGAGAGCCAAAGGGATCAATTGGCCCTATTGGAAAGCCTCTTCRGCAGTTAATGCTTCTTRACCCCCTTGAAGTGGGCCTTGTATCATGGATCTGAGGGTCCCCTTCTCGCACCATCTGTCCATTTAAAAAGAGGTGGAACGCCCTGATCCTATTTCCCACCTTAGGCTATTGATGAAAGGCTCCCATACCTTTCCCATTGCAGACCAAATATGATATCCAATAGTGAAGGACTTAAGACCATTTCTTCTCACATATTTAGCTTTGAGTGTTTGTATTGCCAAGTTGTCTTGCCTTTCCAACTATCGCCACCATAATTTCATGATGAAAGCCTTGTTTAATGCCTTACAAKACCTCACTCCTAAGCCATCCTCTTCCTTTGGCCTAGCCATAGCTTGAAAACTCACGAGATYCAAACCCTTGGAGTCATCTCCCTTGCCCCATAAAAACTTTGRCATGATTGAATTCATTTCTTCTAAGAATTTCTTAGGGAGCATCATATACTTCATAAAGTACTTGGGGATAACATTGAGAGTTGCTTGTATCATAACCAATTCTCCTTCTTTTGAAAGAGTGTTGGCTTTCCAAGTGGAGAGTTCGTTCTTCATTTTTTGGACAATGAAGCACACCTCTCTCATAGAGGGTCTTTTGGAGAGAAGCGGGAAACCCAAGTACGGGTTAAGGGAGGAGGTTTCCTTGATGCCAACAGTTGAGCAGATGTAGCTTCTGATCTCTTGAGAAGTGTTCTGAGAAAAGTGAAGGGAACTTTTAAGCATACTGGTTTGGATGAGATGGAGTAGAAGTAATCAAGAATGTTRTGAAGAGCCGAGGTTGTTTCAGTATKTGCTGCACCAAARAAAAGGATATCATCTGCGAAAAGCAGATYTGAGATAGGGATTTTGTATCTTCCYATGAGCACAGGGTCTCAAAGATCCTGTTCACAAGCCCGATGGATTAACTTTGAAAGAMTCTCCATGCAAATGATGAATAGATAGGGAGAGAGTGGGTCCCTRTGCCTCAAGCCCTTAGAAGGTAGGAATCCTCGTGTCTTCTCCCCATTGACAAGAATTGAACAAGAGACTGTAGAAACCAACTCATAATGAGCCTCGCTGTGTGATGGACTGATGGTCAAGACCATAACTGAAAAGGCTGACTCTCAGAAAACTCCATTCAATTTTATCGTAGGCTTTTTCAAAATCTAGTTTGAGTGCAAACCACCCTTTCTCTCTTTTTTTTCCTTCTAAGGGAGTGTAGAACCTCCGAAGCCATAATCACATTTGTATCTGTACCCTTCCTGGCAAAAAATTGTTTTGGTTGGGAGAGAGTTTGGATGACAAAGATTGTCTCAGCTTATTTGCAAGAATTTCGGCCACCACCCTGTAGGAAATATTGCAGAGACTGATGGGTCTAAAGGCTTTCATTGTATCTGGATGTTCAACCTTTGGAATCAAAGCAATTAAAGTTTCATTTAACTCGAGGGGAATAATTTTTTTCAAAAAAACTTATCAGAACAAAAATGTGGGTAAATGACATCCCAATACTTTTTGTAGAAAAAGGAGTGGAAGCCATTTGGGCCTGGTGCTTTGAAAGAACCCAATTGGAAAATGGTGTCCTTAATCTCTTCTATAGAGGGTGGGAGGTGAGATTCTAGGAGAGACGTGGAGGATTAAAAGGTGGAGCATCACAGTCCCATGTCCCTGAAAGATGAGAAGAGATGAACAGATTGCTGAAGTGGGATTTGACATGATCCTTGATAACAAAAGTCTAAGTCAAAACTTCCCCTACCTCAMAATTAAGTTGTAAAATCTTGTTTTTGTGTCTTCGAACCATGACTGTCTTGTGGTAGAAACTTGTATTCCTCTCCTCCTCTACCAACCAATCAACTCTGGATTRRAT
>SNQN01001101.1:87857-106959 GCA_008642245.1 Bassia scoparia
TRCKAAAAKCRRKRTMMTRCKWTTWYGYAAAWTTMMRCKWWAAWMSCKWWAAAAAAATCACTTTTTGCAAAATACTGTCACGATTCCAAGAAATTGTCCATAAATGCCAGAAAAATAAAACTTTTTTGCGAAAAACTGTCATTAAYGACCCAATTCTTTGTTGACTACTGCCATTCGACATTGACTCGTACTTTWTCGGCCAAAATGGTCATGTGTTGCTCACGTGTTCGTTTTTTTTGCTAATGGCTTGTCCCCACTCCTATTTTCACCCCATTGAAGCCCCATACCCACCCTTCTTCTTCATTGATTCACCCTCAACCACACCTCCATCCCCATTGCCACCCTCCATGACACTCACTCCTCTCTCCTGCAACCCTTAATTGCCCCACTTCGCTCCTCCCTCCTATAACCCTCCCCCCCTGCACCACTCCCCAATTTAGCTTCATCCTCCTGCAACCCCACCCCCATTTCGCGACACTACCTAACAACAATCGCGACCAATGCAGCACATCCACATGACCCAATCGTGACCACAATCGCCACCATCTAGCACAACCACGCGACCAAACCCACGCAYCCACGCAACAATCGCGATCAAAAGTCGCCAAAATTCACAACCTAGATGTTGGTTTGTGAGTCGAATCTAATTTTCGAACCAAATCTGGGTTTGTGATTTGAATGGTTGAAATTTGAAGAACTGGGGTTTTTTTAGGGTTTTTTTGCTGAAATTTGAACAAATTGGGGTCAGTAGTGGTGCTCGAGGGAGGAGCGACGAAGGAGGGAGGAGCGACGAAGGAGGGAGGAAGGAGTCACTGGTGGTTGTGGCTCGTGGTGGCCATGGAAGGAGCCAAGGAGGAAGATAGGGATTAAAGGAGGAAGATGGGTATATATTTAGTTAGTTTTAGGTGATTAAGGGTGCAAATAGGAGAAGAGGGAAGTCAATAGCAAAAACATAGCACACATGACCGGCACATGGTCATTTTGGCCGGAAAAGGTACGGTCAATGGCAATTGGCAGCAGTCAACAAAGAAGTACCTCTTTAATGGTAGTTTTGGACAATTTATTGGAATCGTGACAATATTTCGCAAAAAGTGAGTTTTTTTATGACATTTATGGACAAATTTTCCTTCCATTTAGTACAAGAGTTTGCAAAAGAGTTCAATTTAGGCCAGAAAGGTAAGTCATTCCGTGCCCAAAAATCTCTAACGAAGTCATCAAATCTCGAGTCAAAGCACCACATAGGCTCAAAGCGGAACACACTCACCAGCATATAGAGGTGTTCAACGTGTTGTGTCGTGTCACTCACATAAACGGGTCGGACCCCTTCAACCCTAACCCGACCCGTTTAATAAATGTGTCGTGTCGTGTTGTTTAACTTAAACGGGTTGACACCCTCGACCCAAACCCGCTAATAACGAGTCATTTTCGTGTTGCGTTAGCGTGACACGTCTTTTTTACATACTAATGTATATAATATAATTAGGTGCAATCGTGTCGTGTCAACTCCGTTTACTTAAATGGGTTGAAATTCCCAACTCCAACTCGACCCGTTTAATTAATGTATCGTATAGCGTCAACCCGTTTACATAACGAGTCAAGTTTCTCAACCCAAACCCGTTAATAACGTGTCGATTTCGTGTCGTGTTACTTTTGACCACCTCTACCAACACATAATAAACACTCACCAACTGACCAAGTGACCAACACATGATAGGTAGGTTGAACGACTCCTTTGGGTCACCACTCAACACAGCCCAAAACGAATCACAGTCCTCCAAAGAGCCCCTAAATGGGCCTAATATGAACAAGAATACATTAGCCGTCATCTTCCCCAAATTACAAGTTGCAAAAAACACCCCTTTTTTAAAAAAAAAACCCTAATTTCACCGAAACATCAGAAACTTTCTTTCAGTCTACAATCTTTCCGCTATATATAGCCTCCAAAACAACGGAATCCTCAATTACACACAGTAGTTCCGATTAATCTGCCGCTTTTTTCTTCAACCTCTTCCTGTTTTTTCTCTCATCTATCTCATATAAGAGGCCATATGATGCGAGCAAGATTTTTCGATTGATTGCTCAGAATTGTTTTTCTGGGTGAAATGATATTAATCTTCTAAGATAGGAAGATCTGATGCGTCCTCTCTCTCTCTTTTTTTCTAAAATTAAATTAAATTCTTTTATTCTAAAACATGTTTTCAGATTTAAGTTTTGATGATTTGCCGGTGATGATTTTCTTAATTATGGTTGTTGCAGAAAATGCAAGCTTTGTTCTTGTGTTATGTTGATAATTTGTACTAGGACGGTCTGAGGCAAATACAAGTCATATTTCATCGATTTAAGCTTTTTTTTTTCAATTGAATTTTGTCTTTTCATTAATTTTTACAGATATCTGGTTTTTGATTAATTGTGATTTTTTAAATTTATTTTTTGGAAATGGGAGTGTGAAATGGTAAGATGTGGATGATGAGATAAATTTAAAATTCACAGTTATCCCTGTCTGAGTAATCTGTGCTGAACATTTGTGATCTGACACTCATCTTCTCAACACTGCCCACCTTCAAACTTGCTAAATCTCAAARCTTTTCAAACAGATTTTGAAGAATATATTTTCTTTGCTTTTGAAAAACTACGATTTATGATCTTTAAAATGGTACATTATTTTAAAATTTGATGCAGTTATTTGATTAGTGGTGAGGATTGAAGAAATGTGGAAAGAAAGAGCAGGGTAATTGATTGTGTGGATGATGAGATAAATTAAAAATCACAGTTATCCCTGTCTGATAATCTGCTGTTGAACATTTGTGATCTGACACACATTATGAACTGAGATTTCCTTGTCCATTTGACAGGAATTTATAACCATTAGAATTTAATTTGAAATTCAYTTGTTTGTGCATCTGAATTTGTTAAACAATGTTAATAAAGTTAACAATTTAATATTTTATACTTCACACATATTACCCAACTATTTAATTACTAAATATATTTTTCTAAAATCATTTAAATATTATATTACATATTAAAATTACTCGTCAATCAATATAATAGTTCGGTAAAAGAGTAAATATTTGAATGAAATTTTTTGGGAAAAAGTAATTTTGGTTAAATAGATTGAGTAAAGGGTAATTCATTAACGTTAGATTAAATAAAATAGGTAAAAAGTAAAAAAGTTATTTTTAGTTTTGTTTGGAACATTTGAAAACGTCCAAAAATAGAAATTGAAACAACTAAAAAAACGGAGAGAGTATATATTTAGATTTACTATTTTTTTACCTTTTTAGTTCTCTTATTTAACTCTTCRGAGACATTCTTTAGCTTTTGCCTAATTAATTTTATTATTGTATTATTAGTGAGTGGATTATCTATTAGATAGATGTAGTCATGTCTAATTGTTAAGAGACATTATCAATATAGGGCCTGTGTTTGGTTTTTGGTATGAATAACAAGATACGAGTAATTGATTAGAGGGAGTAAAAGTTCAGATGGTTGATGAGAGTCGTGATTCGTGATGGCTTAGATGATTAAAACTTCTCTTTCGATTATAGGATGTTTTGGGGTGGTATTTGTTGCCTCGAACACCTTATAATTACCCTGTATTTTTGGCTTGTTGAACTATTATATTCTTATTTTGCAATTTTGACTTTCTCGCTCTTCTTCCCTCCATCCACCTTCTCCAACCATTCCACGCCGTACTACAACCAATTGGACCCCACCACTTGCGCATTGACTGGAGTTGGGTGTTGTGAACTGACTCCATCCGACGATTTGCGAACTGATTGGGGCTTTGGTCAAATTTATGCGCAAGGACCATGGTGTTCAGGCATAAATTTGTCTCAACGACCATGAACTCRGAGTGAAATTTAGTCTCCATGACCATGGTTTGGTAAATTCAAGGCGCAAGAATTGAAAAAAAAAATCGACAGTACAGTTTGCACGAGGAACCCTTCTGACTAGTGATGGCAATTCAATTCGGATCCGACCCTAATTCGCTCCGATCCGAGGGAAACATCCGCTCCGAATCCGATATAAATAAAGTCCGACTCCGTTTTGTTAAAAAAATCCGACTCCGAGTTGGAGAAGGGTCGGAGTCGGATCTCACAAAAAATCCGACTATATAATCCGACTCCGACATTCATACAATTATTATCATTTAATTTTATATTATTAGGCTACTTATGTATAATGTATGTCAAAAACTTATTTATATAAAAAAAGTAAATATAAGAAAATTATAGGATAAAAACAAAAATACACTTAAAAGTAGAGAATTTTTTTATATATATATATAAATAAGTGAGAAAAAATCGAATTCAAGTCGATCGAGTCGGAGTCGGATCTCGGATTTAAAAATCGGAGTCGGATCTCGGATTTAAAATCGGAGTCGCGAGTCGGAGTCGGATTCTCGGATTCGGATCTCGGAGTCGGAGTCGGATTCTCGGATTCGGATCTCGGAGTCGGAGTCGGATGCTGATTTATAATCCGACTTCCTGTAGGGTTGAGTCGGATTATGCATATCCGCTCCGAGTCCGGTCCGTTGCCATCACTACTTCTGACCGCCGTTGGGTTTGCTTCAGTTGCGGTGGTGGAAGCGATTGTTGGCGTCGTAGATCGCGTTGTTGTTTTCGCTTCCGCTTGTTGCACTTTGACTGCTACAACTTGTTTCATTTGTATTTTTATCTACTTTTTTTCGACGGAGGATCATCTTCCATATTTGGTTAGTGTAGTGGTGGTTTTGGTGGTGGTTAGAGTGTTGATGGGTGTTGGACTGTTGGTTGGTGTAGTGAGAGAAAGTGAAGGTCTTCCTTCTAATTGAAGTCAAACTATGTGAGGGATAAAAAAGGGAAAATAAGAGGTAAAATACGGGACGATAGTAAGATTTTAGGGGCGATGAATAMCATTCCCCTTTGATAAATTGTTCTTGCTTTTTTGACAAGACTTACAATTAACAAATTATTAAATGAACACATTTTTTTTACCCTTAGAAAAAATGGTACAATACTTGTATTTGTTATGGGCTTATGGCTATAGAGAGTTAGAGACCATACCTTAAAAAAAGAAAAGGAAATGACAATGATTAATTAAAATAGGGAAATATTAAAATTATTTACCATATTAACGGACGTCTCGGGACGTTAGTTAAAAACTAAATATATTTGCTAAAATGATATAAATTTTGAAATGCATGTCAAAATCATGCGTCAATCAGTGTAATTCATGTTTATATTCATTTAATATTTTCATTTTTAATTTTCTTATCTAATGCCCCTTATAATTTCAATAGACTTTCAAAGTTACCAACTTCATGGATGGGATGGATGAAGGGACTCAAGGGAGCAAACAAAATTGATTTTTAYAGMTMACAACGTGTCCAAATTGAAACCCTAATCACTTTACTCCAATGAATATTAGTTATCAGGATTAATCACTAGTGAATTCATTCATTGATTTAATCATTTGAGTTATCAAATATAACCACAGTCTAATTCCAAGCCTATTCTTCAATTAGAATACACTTGAGTTSCGAATTTTATAACTTGARGTGGTTAAAAATGCTTCCAAAAAAGGTGTTAATTTTCACTTCCACATTAATAGTACAATGTTATTTTTTTAAAATTCTCACACATGTACTTCACATTGTTGACCATAGTGGATTCCATTTTAAGCTTAAATTTTGGTTCTAGCACTTCGATTTAAGTGGTAAAAAGAGTTACTTGATGGATGAAGTGACAGAAATTTTGAATGTTTAAAATCAAACTATTCACATTAGGCTATACTTATTTAGACTTGATTTATGGTATTTTATGAAAGTGAGGGATAACTCAAATGGTTAAACTTTTCTCRCGATTTRAGGAGATCCTGAAATCGATTCTCATACATATGCCTATGCAACCCAAGTGAGCTCCTAGGATAAACGTATTGCAAGTTTGCAACCTAAGTTACCTAACCCATGGATTTGTGGTTTTGGTTTGAGGATCCATTAAAGAATGATATAATATTCGTGTTTGTATAATCATTACTCCAAGTTGTCTATTGCAACATATAAGGCTTAAGGATTTGTACTTCATACTCCAAGATTTATGGAGTACTTCATATTCCAAGTATAGTCTTTACAAATTTATGTTGATATGATAATATAAATCAATATTTAGTTATCTACTACGAGTACGTAACTATACTATAATTCCTATTCTTAGATTTAAGAATAGTATGATGATTACTGAGGATAGCACAATTGTACGAGATATTCAAAGTTACAAAATAGTACTCTCTTCGTTCCTTAAAYTTCCTACCATATGCGTTTATTTGACTATTCACAAGTGAAGAGAATCTTGTGAATAACTAACATTTTATAAGAATATATATAGTCATGTGAGGTCTTGTTTGATTCGGGTTGATAAATACATTATTAATATTCAATTGTTATAATCTTTACAAATATACAACTAAAGATATAAACGATACAAAACATACATTMGGAAGCGTATGAATAGTGACTGGTAACTTCTTTAAGGAACAGAGGGAGTACTACAATTATCTAATAGAGGGCATGTCAAATTAATAAAAGCATCCAAATTCGGCATGTYAATTCATCAACTTCATTCTCTCTATGAGGCAAGCGTAATTTCTTGCTAAATTGGGTTGGAGGGTTCTTGCTGAGCCTATGTCATTGTGGTCTCGGGTCCTTAGACACAAGTATTGTGCGGAGCGGTGTGATATAGATATGTTCCAACCTAAATTTGGTGCTTCTAATGCTAGGAAAGGTATTATCGTGAATATGGATATAGTTAAGCGTGACATAAATATGACTTTTGAGAATGGACGTCTCACATCTTTTTGGCGTCACAAATGGGTCACTGATGCCCCTCTAATTGAGCAAGTTCTTGRCGAACCTCTTCCAAATATCATGGATTATAAGGTTCATCATGACATGTGGGATAATAATCGAGGATGGTGTTTTCAGCTCTAGTGATTATTTGCCTCATATGATTTTGCAACAAATTTAGGCTTTCGAGCTCATGGAAGATGAAGATGCGATTGATATTATCTCATGGTCTGGCTCACCACACTGAGGGTTTGCGATTAAATCCGCCATGCAACTGATTCGTGGAGGTGATGTTGTTTCGAATGTTCAAAATGAAAGCTTGGAATATTATTTGGAGAGTTAAAGCTCATCAAAGGATTCGCTCTTCTTTTGGCTACCATGTCGGGCGAAGTTAATGACTAATGCTTCTCATTTTTTGCGGCATTTAACTGATGAACCTCGATGCCTGATGTGTAGTTTGAAAAAGATTTTCCCTTATTTTCGTTTAATTTTTGGATTAGAAGAAACAAAGGAAAATAAGAAATAAATTTCCTGAAAAATATTTTTCTCCGAAACAAACAAAGCCTTTGCATCACCCTTATCATCCTTCCCAATGCAACCAATAACAAAGCTCACGATTGCTTTTTCGACAACAAATAAAACCAGGAAATAAGCAACAAGAAGAAAAAACAACAGGCAACTTTTTTTCTATTTCTTTTGGGCAACAACATTCATGCAAGAGAAACCTTGACTATCAACATTCAACACACATTATGGTTAAATTATGGGTGTAAAAAAACCCCATAGATAACAATCATTCACGAACAGCCATTTTTGGCCTGTGAGCTGCATCGGACTGGTGGTTCCGAATTACTCATCTTGCTTTGATTTACAGAACTTGTTAAACTTATGTTTTCCTGAAACAACGCCTTTTTAGACATACTTAGTAAAACCTAATTAAATTTCGACATCATATCAAAAATTAAAAAAATTGAACATACTCATAGATTCTCCACACAATCATGTAGCACAAGTGCACAATCAGTTTGAACTCAACCACAATTCACCTTACTCGTTGAGTCGTTGTGAGCTTGTGACTTCCTAAGCACCGGAAAACAGGACAAACCTCCCCAAAAGGGTGATTACCAAAGGCCAAAATCCTTCAGAAGTTTAAAGGGAACATAAAACATGCTTATYCGTTAAACTAAACTAAACAGCCAGAAAAATTAAGGCATGATTCAGAGCATTAAACGTTCACCTTCATCTCAAGTAGGCAATTTTAAATAATGTTGACCAAGCAACTTTTTCTCAAACAAGAAGGATGTTATTGTGTTACAATTACCTTCAAACTAAGCCAGTCCGCACCACCATTATAGATACCTTCAAACACTACATAACTGATTTACAAATAACACTTCACAAGATGTGCCAAGTCGAAGGCCATTCACTTTCACAATTGCATTCACCAGTTCCTGAGCTCAGCTGAAACATTGGAATTATACTCAAACGTCCCAACTAGGTAGGTATTGTGAACACGGTCATGGGCCTTTCGAGGAGAGATTTAAGAAATGGAAACTAGCACATTTTCTCATGTTCGTCATTCCAATTCAATCCCTTGCTTGTAGCCAACTTCACTGCTACTTATAAATAGATCCAATTATCATCACCTACTTCAAATTCAACCCTATAGTTCTCTAATGTACTACCTGATGGTGATGTAGCGGTTTGTGCCATGCTTAGCCCAGTGATCCTTGAGGTCAACTGCAGTTGAAAGATCATGCCCTTCAGCAGCAAGCCTACTTAATAATTTGCTGAAGGCACTTCCACTCATCTTTCGGCCGCCAACTCGAGCATGTCGTTTGTTGGGTACCGCAGGTAATGGGTACACAGACATAGTTGTTGTGCAGCATGAGGACTGCCATCCTCCATTACCCCATTTGTAGCACTGCCGATAGGTCCCAGTACAGGAGCAAACAGGTGCTGGCATAGTTGACTCGTCGAATGCTACTTGGTTCAACCCAAGATCTGGGCCTTTCCAATCAGACTTGGGCCCACCCAATTGCTTGTAGCCATCACTACCGTCCATATCCTGCATTCCCTTCCAGTCTTGAGACTTGGAAAACATGATCTTATTCAAGTCTTCACCTTCTCTTTTCGGCTTGCGACCAGGTTTTGATGTTTTTTTGTTAGGGGATGTTGAATTAGGTTCTTTTGGGCGTTTGACCTTCCGGGATTTTGTGTTCTCTGCAGGAACAGATGTCAATGGTAGGGCATCCGGTACCTGAACATCTCTCCCATCATAAGAAGCTTCGCCCACATGAGAATGCTGCTGTACATGTTGCTGTGGATGGTGCATGTGTTTTACACCACGAGAAATTTGGCACCCAGGTGGGCAAGAGTTATTAGTTCCACCATTCATGGCATTCTGACGGAACTGGAGCGTTGCCAGTGCATTATCCCGCTCCATTATAGCCTCATTCCTTTCTTGCATGGCAGTATCTCGCTGCATTAGTGCCATGTCTCTCTCTTCTAGGGCCTTGTTCTTTTCATTGATGGCCATATTTCTCTCTTGGATTGCAGCATCTCTTTCGGCCATTATTGACATTATATGCTTCATTGACTGTGGTTGTTGCATCAACCACTGAAACAAAACAATTGTGGAAAAATCATCAGGCCACAAATATTAGATTTCATGCACGCTGAGCTTGTGTGAGGAACTAGGATGATTTTATGAAGTGATTGCAGATCAAAATATCTTTGTATTTGTACCTGACTATGTGGTGGTTTGTACATTTCGGGCTTATGCCTCCCATTTTCGCGGTGCCCATTGTCATCCATTACAAAGTCTTGATTCAAATATGATTATTTGTCACAGTTCCCAAATAATGCTATCTTCAAGTTTATTTCAATCGCCTGTTTCAATAGACCTGCAAACGGAATATCAGAACCAGGAAAACTGTGATCCCATATGACAGAAAACAGATAATCTAACACGTACCACCTAAGAGAAGTTAGCATAAAAAAGGTCGATACCTTAATTACCACTGTTATCAGACATCAGACCTCACATGATATTGAGCCATAGCTGATTCGTTATGCAAAGGCTGTTACTTTTAGGATTTATAATGAATTATGACCTAACATTATGCAAAGAGATGCCCAAAAGATGTGTGTTACAAACACAACAATATCCATTGTAGACAGTTATACGCTTCATTTACCATTATAATCCAATTATTTCAGCCTTGTGCATATTGATATTATTGGAAGTTTAATAAATTTCAAGTAGCTACATACTTTTAAGACAAAATATTTGTACGGACATTACAAAAACTAAAAACACACATTGTCATTATATGTGATAAAGAGCTGCAATCTTTTGAAGTATAATCTTAATATGTCTAATTGAGCTACTAACATTGTCACTGAATGCTATGATAGCCACGAGGGAAAGCGTAACAACTCCTCTTATGCATAGTTATTAAAATCCAAATTCGATCCTATGACTTTAGGATCCAAAATTAAGCTTTTGATATGATTTTATGGTAGAATCTTAATTTTGCAGGATCATTTGCTCCTAGTTGGATTTTTATTAAGTTGTAGGATCTTAATATAATTCTCCAATCCTACAATCCGATCCATAAATGTTGTTATGAAATAATAATTTTAAAAAATGTGTATAATTTTTCAATCTTTATTAATTAATTACTGTATTTTTGCTTCCAACACTTTGTACTTTGTAGAATAGAAAATACTCTTAGCTTTAACTTTAAGTAACAAACACCGACAGTCTTTAGTAGTTTTGGGCTTTTGGCTATAGAAATGACATATACTATCATAATTCAACGTAATTATTATTATTTTTTTTTTGTTGCTATTTGCAGAATCTTATGATACTACGATTCGAGCGTATCGATTCAATCCTACCACCCATATCATCCAAAGTAGAATCTCTCTTGATAACCTTATCCTTATGCATGTCACAAGATTCAAGAAGCACACAGTAATAAATGGTACTATATGACAGGATCACATGCTTAGCTATCCAAAGCACATATAAGGCTTATTTAACTGCTCTAATGCTTATTGGGAAAAAAGAAAAAAAAGAAAAAAAAGATAATATCAAAAAAACAAATCAAATTAGTAAGAAAAAGTTGGAATATACTAAGAACAAAAATCAACTAACAATAAGTTTAGATCATATTAGAAAAATTCAAATCAAATCAGACTAAATAGGAAAAATTCATAATAGACAAAAAAAATTTTGAACTGAACACAACCCAAATCTCCCCTTTCAAATTGACTTTTATGTGAATTGAGAACACTGGTTGAGTGTTTGTGCTAAACAGCGTAGAGTCGTAGACCTATGTATACAAACTTCATACTAAATGAACAAGTTGAAAGCATTGTTATATGAAATGATAGTTTGCAGGAATAGCTACATGTGGTTGTAAACAAGTATTCCCACCGTTTCAAAAGGTTTGTTACGTATTCCATTTTGGGTGTTTTCAAAAAATTGTTACATTTTGAATCTTTCCTTTTGGTAATATAATTTTTGACCACTTTAACCTTACCCACACTAATTAACAATTAACCCGGAAATTGCAGGAAAAAAAAAAAAGAGCAAAAGCAAGTCAGACCGCGATTCCAATTCAACATTATGAAACAACAAACTTAAGTTGTTCAAATGGAGCATTCGAACACATGAAGATAAAAATTGAGACCGTCACAGTGTCAAAGGAAATGTGATTGTGTCATTATGAGCCTGCTACCCCTAAGTTTTTTTTAAAAAAATGCACCGCATGCATACCCTGAAAAATAAATACACAAAGTACACCTAAGGTTTACAAAAAGATGCATCAAAAACCCTTATCGATTAGAAAAGCTTGTTTCATTAGCGAATCAATAAAAAATCATGAGAAATTCTTGTGTGCATCTYTTGTACAATAATATTAGGGTGCACCAAGTATACAGTGATCTTTTTCAARSGCATAGTGACCCTTATTAATCTTGTAATAATTTGATCTATATATTGTCATATTGACCTTTATAGTATAATTGTAACAGGTTTTTGACATATAGTCACCCTTTATTTTTACATAGTCATCTTTAAATGATATATAATGACTTACCGGTGTACATGGGATGTATTCAAGACTTTGTCCAAAATCATTGCCACAATTTGTTTCTATCTTGATTAATTGTACTCACCCCCACTTATACCTGGCAAATCGGTCGGTCAGGTCGGTATTGGTCGGTCAATGTCCGGTTTCGGACATTTACAGATCGGTCATTTTTCGGTAATGGGTCGAATTTCTTTGTTCATGACCCAATGTTTTCGGTAACAGGTCGGTCGGTCAAGTTTTTTTTAGCGCTTTTTTTTTCTTTCGATGTTTCGCAAAAATTAGATCAATTATTAAGGTTTTTAGGACTTAAAAATGTATAATGTGACTAAATTAAATAGAAATTATTCTTTAAACTATATATTTGTCTGAATCTAATAATATTATTATTTGCAAAAGATGGTCATAGTATTAGGGCTTCAAAAGGTAAAAAATGCATAATTTGATCATACTCACTAGTAATTTTTTATCGAAACTACTCATTCTGCTTCCTTTTTATTGCAACAAGTGAACTTTTGCAATATTTACATTTATTACTTTGACTAATATTTGTGAATTGTACATAATTAAACACATTTATAAGTAATTATACTAGATAAATCGGTCAAATTGGTCGGCCAGGTCGGTCAACATTATACTAGATAAAACAGGTTGACGAGTTCGGTCAAAAAACGGGTTTCGGTCAAATCTTCTTGTTCATGACCCAACTTTTTTGGTCGGTTTCCAGGTCAAAATTAGGTCGGGTTTGTTTTTGCCATGTATACCCCCACTACACAAATCTATACTTAGTATATAAAAACAAACACTTAAATTTACACATGTCTTCCCCTCATCAACTTTCCAAACTCAATTATTTATATGACATGTGTCTCCCTTCACTTACTCCTCATGTTGAATTCTTTTCATATTCCATAGGGAAAAAAGCCTTTTCAAATTTACTCTTTGATCTTCACTGCTCATTCCCTTTAATTTTCTCTACATGCATTGTTGATCTTTCATAATAAGTGTTAAATTTTTCTTTGTAACTTTAACAATTCATAATTTATAATTATTCAACTACACGATCATGGGATAATGCTATATGTTTGACGCCATGCAATGCATATTTTGGGTCCATTATGGAGTCAAAACAGACAAAATATAGGTGATTCTTCTCATTTTATAAGAATATCTTTTTATTACTTAGTAGTTAGTACTAAGAAAAATAAGGTTGAAATTGGTTGAAGATGAACTAATATATGCTCATCATTCTTTCTTATTACTATAGTTTTTGTCATTTAAAATTATTTCAGTTTTTTCAATAAAATCTCAATTTTCAATTTGGAATTTTTCTTACTTCCGTTTGCACAGGAGCCTTATAGGAATATGAAAAATAATGTAAAAGTTGGTTCTCACATTTGGGATTGTAATTTGTAAAAAATGTAAAAGTTAAAAATATTAAATTGGATCAAGTTGGAAAGACTATTGTAACCTTTTCTTAATTTTTTTAAATTAGTTCTGTTAATTTGAAAAGATTTTATATTTCTTACATCAAAAGGAAAAATAAATATGAGAAAAGGGACCAACATGTTCACGATTTTAATATAGTGTCTAAGAGATGCAAAATCATCACTTAAAATTAAGCAACGAACGATAGTTTGTATACAAACACAAACATTAATTATATTAGTTTGATTGTGTAGATTAATCTCACACTGCATACATTTCAGAAGATAACCATCTCATGCACCGGTCCGTGCATTGAACGGGCAAAAAACTAGTTAAATAAAAATCGATACCCATTGATCATTCCTAATCCAAAACTTTTAGAGTTAAAAAAAGGATTTACTATTGGAGTTTGCTTATTGAATAACTAGATTGTTTTGCACGCGATGCGTGCTTTGTAATGTAAATTTCAAAAATGCTTTAAAATAAAAATTTCAAGTTAGGAAATTATTTTAGCATTTTTTTCAAATTTTTGATATTTGATTAATCTTTCTATTTTCTTTTCTAATTATTTAGCTCATTTATTTACCAAAAAAAATAAATTATTAGGAACTTACTTTTATTGTTTTGCACGTGATACATGTTTTGTTATGTAAATTTCAAAAATGCTTAAAAATGAAAAATTCAAGTTAGAAAATTATTTTAGCATTTTTTTCAAGTTTTTTTATATTTGATTAATCTTTCTATTTTTTTTGTTCATTAATTAGCTCATTTCTTTAAAAAAAAAAATATTAGTAACTTACTTTTATGTAAGTGGTGTTTTGAAATTTTTAGGTAGATGTCACCTTTTTTTTCCATATTAGAAAGGGTCAAGGTCGTATTTGGTCAATTTAGTATTAATTGACATGATTTATGCATATAATTTTAATTTGTTTTTTAGTGAAAAATTATACATGTACTTTATTACCCTTCATTAAGGGTAATTATGTATTTTGAGAGGGGGGACACCATCTTCCTCCCCCCTTCTCTTATATAATAGAGATTATTTTAGCATTAAACTATAATCACACAACAATTATTTAATAGAATCTTAATGCCAATGGAGTCCTATGTTCACATAAAATAACATGTGTTACAATTTCAAGGGTACTTGGTGAATTATTTTGTAGACCTCATTGGTATTAGAGAGGTTTGATCCCACAACCTCAAGGTTGTGAGAAACATACTCAAAATGTACATGCAAGTGCCAGCGTGCACAATAAAAATAATGATGCATGTAGGGCATAGAAATAGCACAAGTTAAGAATTGCCATAATTCAATACCCCTATAGAACTGTGCATACTCTAGACTCTTAAAAAAGTTGAAAAGATAAATTTTGAAAAATATTCAGAAAAGATGGGAAACTAAAGAAAAAAGAAAGAAGCAAAGTGAATCATGATTATGCTTTCGAGGTAGAAATCTATAAGATCCAGAGAAGATACCACTTCCACGATCACAAAACACACAAAATCACAAATTTAGGTCCACAAAATAAACAGCGAATTCACTTTGATGCCTCTGACATAGCAGTGTAAATATATTAGCATGTGGTTATTGTAACTTACCTCAGCGAAGGAGGTTTCCAAGCATCAAATAAGTGAACCAAAACATTCTCCTTAGTAAGGAATCTGCATTTTCAACAATTACAAATCCAATAACAGATCAGCCTCAAATCATCATCATACAATAATATACATTTGTAGCCTAAATCTCATGCGAGTACATATAGATGCTTCATTTCTAATTCCTCGACTACAAGATGCACTTTCTCCTACTGATAATGTAGTGCATCTTGCTACTTGCTACTTGCTACCAATAATTGGCTTTTACTTTTCGAAACAAAATAGAGTGATTGGTCAATTTTKCGTTATATTCAAATCCTAAACATATCAGTATATCAAGTTTTGACTTCAAAACCAAACGTATGCAACAGTTTCACCAAAAGCTGCGGAATTTATTACATTTACATGGAAACTAGAATGASCTCAAAATTAGGATAAAGCACAACAATTTGCTTAGAGAGTTTGATGAACTTTRAACAAATCAAATGATATGACATCTTAAGTCATACAGCTTCAGCACAGCTAAGTACAAATGGAAAGAAAAATGGAATCTATTTATTAAAAAAACATAAAAACAACTTAACAAGTTAAAATTTCAATTAAGAGAAATACATTAACTGGAGATGCACAAAAGGAAAACAACTGCAACGCAAATATAAAGACATGCTATAATATTTCTAGACATAGTTAATGACCCAGTAATCACAACTCCAAAATAAAAACTTTGATGTTAAAATAGAATATCGTAAAGAATCGGATAAACACTTCTCATCTCCTCTCTCCACCAACCCTTGATCCCATGACCTGGGGCTTGAGATGTAATTCCTCGGATAAGGAAACACGTGCTACTTCAATCATCACATTATTGACCCGTGAGTATCAAGACAAATCTTGAGTGAGACACAAAAAATAGCTCAGCACAGTTTTCCGGGTTGGTAGATTATAAATGAAGACGATGAAAAAATAGCAGGAATGTTTCAGCAAGAATTTTTTCTAAATTTCAATTCAGTTTCAAACCAACAAGAATATAAACAATCCAAGGAAAAACAAAAAGACTTGGAGCTTGTATCAATGAGCAAACACAAGAAACTGTCAAGTTGTGAATTCACTTGCTCAAAATCCAGCACATTGTGCTAAATGGAGGAAACAGAGAAAATCGTACTCAAATATTAATGACATCAAACCTGGAATCATGACTGCAAATCATCGGGGGAAAAAATGCTTTTACTTCCAACTAATTTTCATTCATGTGCTCTATTGAACCTATAACTACATCAATTTTGTAAAAATATTCCATTTTCATTTCTTATAAATCAATTACAATGCCACAGAACGATACAGGACGATACAGCCCAGGAGCACCATGCCACCAAGAAGCAGAGAAAAACAAAATCCCAAATGCAATTCCATTGTAATACAACTATTCTTTTATGTGATTGACTGCATGTTAGCACAAATGAAAATCAACTACCCTAAAAATTGTACAATACAATTATCAAAGTAGTAATCTGTACAATGTAACTATACACGAGATAGACCAATCATATAATTGACACCAAAACACAAGCTAAGCTGAAAACACAAACAATTAAGCTCGTCAACACTAAAGAACGAAGCAACACAGAAGAAAAATAATCAATTACTAATCTAAACTTACTTTCTTCAAAATTCACCAAAATGAAGTCAGGTCAAACAAACAATAAACCCCAAAAACCCAGTCAAACCCATCTTCCTCCAATTCTCAACAATCAAAAACACACACTCAAATCCAGAACTAATCAAACAAACAACTACCCAAAAACCCCAATACTGAAACAAACTCAAACATTAAGCAAAACCCAACAATCAAACAAACCAAAAATTCAAACTTTCAAGTTAAGACCAACCAATTCACACTTATTCTCACAACAACACACACTGATCAACAACAAAAGACCCAAAAATAGAATCAAATGCAAGCAAATTAAAGAGGGAGCTTACCACAGCATGAGCAAAAACGATAAGGGTGATGAGAGAGAGAGATAAAAAGAGAGAGAAAGAGAAACCCTAAATCGAAGGATGAATAAAAACGAAGAAAAAGGGGGCAAAAAAGAGGGAATATAGTAGTACTAGTAAATGAATTGTGGGAGGAACAGTTGGGGTGTGGGGGATGGGGAAGAGAGAGAAAGTAGTGAGAGAAACTGGAGAGAGAAAATATTAAAATAAATAAAAATAAATTAGTGAGAATTTGTTTAGACTTTCTTTGTCTGATCACTGTAAAAAAAATTGAATTTTTAAAGTTGTCAATTTGTCATCATCTTTGTTTGTTGTTGAAAATATTTATTGTAAGAAATCTTTTCTCTTTTTTTTTTTTGAAAAACAAAAAACTGGGTTTTTGATTGAAGATTAAAGTTGTTTGATTGCTGTGTTTTTTAATCTTTACAGTTTTCAGACTTGAGTGGACTGATTCTGCGAGTGTGGTGTGGTGTGAGGTGTGACTTTGTGGGAGGTTTGACTTTTTTCTCTCTCTTTTGAATTGGGATTTATAAATTGGGAAAGTACTGTGAGTGASAAGATTTTCTATAAATTTCCTTTTACAACAAAGATTTCATTTTYAAATCAAGCTTATTACATGGAGTCATTAATGTAATAATTAATTGGTATATGAAGTGATTTGTTTTTTTTAGGAAAATATGGAGGGATTTGTTKAAAAAAATTGAAAATTGAATATTTTTCTTTTTCAATGTYTCATTTGTAACTTTTTTTAACGAGTAGTTTTTATACACGGTTGTACGCTATGTTATATTGTAACATTAGCTTTGTTAATTTAAATCTATCTATCTATCTATATATTATACTATAAGACAAGCAGATCAACGTGAGGATGACATTTGTCACTCCATGATTCGCTCATCTTATAGTATATTTAATTATTATTATGTTTATATTTACTTGTTATAATATATATTACAAATCTTGCTACTCCGTATATAATATTTTGCTATATATAATATAGACTGTGCTCATCTTAGAGCACTCATACAGTCATACTAGTGCACAAAAATAAAAATCCTCACCACTCTCTCTCCTACTTTCTCTCTCTTTCCACCCAATTTTTCCTCACATTACACTTTTTCACTACACCAATGCTAAAAAAAAAAACTTCTCATCACTCTCTCACCTACTATACCCTATACCCCACCACAATACACATCATCTTTTATTCACCCATCATTACTTTTAATACTTATAATTTATGAAATTATGTTTTATAATGAATTATTAACATTTAACTATATTTTAAAAATACGGCTAATCATGATCAGAATTAATTAATCACATTTTACAAAATTAGATATTTTACGATATTAATATTTTTAATTAACTTAATCACTTGCCTTTTGAACTAACGAAATGACACAATTCATATATGACAATGAAAAACTCTACTCTGATTGATTACATTATACATAATTAAAACATAATTAACGGAAATACATAATTGAAACATAATACAAACATAACTACAATATAATACGAAAATCAATTAAAACGTAATTTAAAAAAAACACTAACACGACAATAGCCAGAACACTACCCCATCACCTCGCCTTGGAAKTATTTATTCCYTATRGTGGCSGAAGTATTGRCAGTTGTGCTCAACKAAATCACGCTTCAAAGRTATATGCTTTTCCRTGTCGCGAACTTCTACCCTGCGCTGAACATACCTGTTGAAATCAATGTTTCTTGGTCGTCCGACGTTGTATTCGAATGGCTCATTGTTGTTCACCGTGACACTTGTACTAGCTCCTAAGGATGCAGTCGTGCGTTGCGGGCGATCTTCTTCGTAGTATTGTCGCAGAACGTCTGCTCTAGTGTAGCTGTGTCTTTCATCCTCCACGATCATGTTATGCATAATTAGACAGGCCTTCATTATGTCACACAAAATGTCTTCGTTGTATGCTAGTGATGGCTGACGTATTATAGCCCACCGAGCCTGTAAGACTCCAAAGYCTCGTTCAACGTCTTTTCGAGCCGCTGCTTGTCTATCTGCAAAAAGCTTGTCCTTTTGAACTTGTGGATAAGTTATACCTTGGATGAAAGTTGCCCATTTTGGATAAATTCCATCAGCTAAATAGTAACCGTAATTGTACGTATTACCATTCAC
>SNQN01001102.1:0-26595 GCA_008642245.1 Bassia scoparia
ATCCCTTTTTCTCAATCCTTTGGGGATGGAAGGCTACTTGGGTAAAGAATGCCAATTTTACCTCATTTTGGTCCACTTGTCGGTTGCATCTACAAATGAGATTGTGGTGGGGGAACAGGGTCAAAAGTCATACCCCCTTGGTTGGAAATAGGTGACAGATTTGTAAATTTACCCCTCACATATGTGCCCTCTTGCGCAACATCCATTTGCCCCTTCCATATACACAATGCCATCTTTTTTACTTTTGAATATACTTAATTATTTTATAGGCATTATAATTGTTTGCTATTGTCAAACTAATTGTAAAAGGCACCCAAGACCCAAATTTTGTTCTTTATTTGATTGTAGTTGTGCACTTGCCACTCTTACGGTCTCGATGGAGGTTTGGGCATTGTGAGGGTGCAAGTATGGATGTAGGAAGTAGGAACTCATACCCCWCATGTGTAGGTGGTGAATGTAATGATTATATGTTGGTATTAAAGGTGAGCAAAACCATGTCATCATTTTTGAGGATTTGGACCCTCACTAGTTACTCTGAACTTGGAATTGGAATTGGTTCAACAGGGTATCAAATTTCAAGAAGCAGACTTAGACCCCGGCATTTTCAAGACATGTTAATTGCTATGTTTACTGTATTTAGAATAGATGTTAACGCCTATTTATTGAGAATTTTTGGCTTGTTTAGCTGATTGGTTGCTAAACAAAATACAAAATGAATGTGAGTTTATTAATTAGGTTTTTGGAAATAGGTAAAATTTACTTGATATTACTAATATAAACCAGCTTGTTTGAAACTCTAGACATTCGAACAAGGAACTTAAGAATCACAGACTGTGGTATGATCTATTAGTCTTAATTCTTAAATGTAAAGTCAGATTGTGAAATTCATTATCAATGTTTTACGTATGATCCCGATGCTCATTTTATCATCGTTTATGTAAAAATCRAGTGGAATGCTGATGGCAATCTATGTGTTACTTAAAAGTTACGGCGCAAATGTTACTAGTCTTGAATGCTGATGGCAATCTATATGGTTGTAGGCAAGATGGCAACAAAGAAAGAGGTTATTGAAGTTGTTCAAAAGTTCAATATCCAAGTTAGCAACTTGACTCAGGTATGTGCTCTTTTTAAAGTCGTTTACTTGCTTAGTGTTGATGCTAGGTGATCAAATGTTATTATGTTAGTAAAGTTGCTCTAATGTAGCGTTTTTATTTTTTCAAYACTAGCATTTTCTGATAGAGACAAAGGAAATTTGATAATACCAAACTTTTAGGTTCATGGGAATCAAGCAATTGAGCCGTTTCCTTCCACCACCTTTTATAGCATTTTACATTCAAAGAAAATAATCCTAGTCTTTAAYATCAAATATTGAAGTCACCATTGGGTTAATGTCCACTATATTATTATTCATGATTAGGCTGTTGGCCTTGGGTTTTATATAGCAAATGGTTTGAAATGCTTATTATGTGCTTCCTTTCGTATAATGATTGGGCGAGCAGAAAATTTTGTTGTCTTGGTGTTGAAAAGCGTGAATGTTTGGCTACATAGATTCTTTTTCATTAAAGTGGAGCTCTAGAAGCGAGAAAATTATGAATCTCACTGGTGCCACAAGAGGGATATTGTTTTGTTAGTTTTATGTACAAGACTACAAGTGTCCAACAAACAAAGACTTGAGGGGAGGCCTTTTCTGTTGGTCAGTCAGTTGTTTGGGCTAGGTATTGTATTAAAAAGTAAAAATTGTGATAGGAAAAGTTGTTTTATTCTCCATCATAATTGAGAGGAGTCTGTTCAGATGCTTTATACAGCTATAATATCACTACAAAGCATGCACTGGAGATGTACACGAGAATGCCATTTTGTGTGAGAATGAAACAAATTAACTTGATGGGTGTAGATGAGCTGTACCCACTGTCCACTAACAAGATTGTATACACAGTTCACTTGTTCTTTCATATAACATGTTAATAGCAAATACTATATTGTGGCATGTTTAAGTAGTACGTTCATCCATTTGTATTCTTTGTCTTATTATGGTTTATCTGTTGGTTCAACTTTCGAAGGCTCCTAAATAATAAAACTAAAGTCCCAAATTTGTTTGTACATGGAACCGGTAGACAGGTACTATGAGATTTTGAAGGATTGAACCTGTCCTTCATGGGCATTAAGTTCCATTTGAGACTTTCCCGTAGTTTTAAGGTCTAAGCAGGAGGCATATTACCCCGCCTTCATTCGGGAAAATGGTTGACACTCTATTTTTTTTCTTTTGTTTTTTCCAGGTAGAATATAAAAAATAATAATTTGGGCCTGGCTTTGACATTTGTTCCAATGTGTCAGTGTCCACGGACTCACGCTGAATGAACGAAGACATCCTTGGGCTTTTTTTCAGTAAATTGATGCTTTAGATACAACAATGATATATGCTCTTTTGTTTCAGAAACTTTTATTTTATTTTCATCTAGTAATCATTAACTTGAAATTGGACTTTACACTAGTTCCAAATCCCACTCAGGTAGGGAATAGGGATAGGGCCACTTACGTCTTGACTATTTAGAGCCTCAGACCTCTTTAATGGTCAGATTCATGCCAACGTTTTTTTCATTGTTTAAACCAACAATGGCTCTATGAAATTTTCATTTTTAAAGGTTATTCTTCACTTATTATCTGCTATGTTGCAGACTAATTTCTGGTGTTGAAGTTCTCATGAGACTACCTTGGCTTAACAACGTTGTTGTGTTTATGCATACCTTTTGCTTTGTTTTCTACTTCTACTTGTCTGCTATCCTTGATTACACCTCTCTCTCTCTCTCTCTCTCTCTCTCTCTCTCTCTCTCATGATGGCGGGGTTTCTACAGTTTCTACCGCAAGACAAAGTGTGTGAGTTTGCCAAGTTAACTCCTGTTGACCTGTTACGTGCAACGGAAAATGCTATTGGTGATCCTCAATTGCCGATGCAACATGATTCTCTTATAGAAAAAAGCAGTCAGCTTGGAGGACTCCAAAGAGTAAGATTTTGGTCTGAACTATGATACAGGAGATGTGAATCTWGTCTTTCACAATATTTTTAGTGTTATCATTTTTGATGCACACTGTCCTGTTTCAGGCTGTTGATGGAAATAAAGTGACATTTAATCAGCTTAAGGATCAACATGCTCTACAGGAAAGTGAGGTTCAACAAGTTCGTCAAAGAGAAGATCTTCTAACTCAGGTTCAGATTTCTGGTGATTTATAAGAAGGGGTGAGAAGAGAGAGCTATCTTTTCATATGGTTTATGTCATGAATCCATTTGATAATTGTAGGTTGATTTAATGAAGAAAAAATTACCTTGGTTGAAGTATGATATGCATAAGGCTGAATATACAGAAGCTAAAAAGGAGAAGGATGATGCGACGAAGAAATATGATGAAGCTGCAAAAATCTTGGAAGATCTCCAACAACCTATTAAGTAAGGTCTCCAGAGTTCATGTAGTTATAATCTAGTTATAATCTGTCATTTTGACCTCTGATAACCATCTTACAATACTTCCATTATAATTGCTTCTTTTAGCCAGATAGTATTCATGGTTTAATTCATGATGGTATTAGTGTTTAACCATGAATTGTCTAAACCCTATAATTCTGAAACCCTATCAAATTAGGCATAAGGATGGTTTTATGTGGTCAAATGTAGCATTTTTAATATTAAATGGTTTGAAGGGGAGAGTATTTTAAAAAATGGAAATAATGCTTTTATAAAAGGTTAGGTATCTATAATAAATAATGGAAGATATTAAAGTACTGAGTATTGATTATTATGTTATATGGTATTATTAATAATCTAATTTTCTACCCAAAGAGATATATTGAAATACTTCCTCCATAACAAAAACTTTTATAATAATTGTGAGTGATATTATATTAAAGTGTAACATCTATTTTTTTTCAACTTTCTAGATTTATCATTTGCTGTTTTAAAATAACATGATCTGCCATGGTATATGGCAATGTGTGCCTAAAAATTATGTGAACTGGTTGGGCTACCCTACCAGGTGTGGCTTGTTAAGTGAAAACATGTAAAATAACATGTAATAATAAAGTAATTTACAGGCTTTTCTATTACGGAAGAGAATTTTTAAGGGAGTGACAAKGTTTTACATGTACCATTGAAATTAAGAAGCTTTTGTGGACATGATCTCAGTGTCCACGATCCTGGAGTACTTTTGCYGACACAATSCTGCTGRGGAAAATCTTTGATAGCTTAATCATAATACAGTTGTCTCTGCTTGTTTGTTTATAATTGTACTACTACTAATCAACCTTTAGCTTAGAGGTGGTAAATAGGTTAAGCGTGCCGGGTGTGTGTTGGGTCAATATTTACACGGGTTGAAACCCCCTTACTTAAACACAACCCATTTACTTATACGAGTCAGTTTTTTGAACCTGAAACCCAATCTGTCTAAAACTTGTTTGGATCAAATGAGTTGTTTTTCACTAAATTAAACATCTGTGTTAAATTCGAACCATATTTATTCTGAATAACTTGAAATTCGAGCAAACTTTGTGCTAAACAACATGAATTGTTTGAAATTTGTGCCAAACAACATTAGTTTGAGCAAATTTCTAGCCTTTYTTATAAATTAAGCAAATCTAACATCAACAGTAATTTCGAGCAAAATAACATGAAATTTGTTGAAAATAAGAACATGTAACAAATTGAGAGTTGAGAAGATTAGACTTGAGACTTGAAGGGTGAGGCTTGAGCAGTCACCTAAATTAAAAATCGATAAATGAAAATTTAAAATGAAGAAGGGATGGAAAGATGGGGGTGACTGTGCTGACAAGTAAAAAATGTTAGATGTTAGGGCATGGAAGGGTTTTTTCTTTATTGTTTGGTTAGGGATAAACTGGTTAGAATATGTTAGATGTTTGGTGTTAGAATTTTATTTTATGGGGTCAATAAATTTTTGCAGCCCAAAAGGCTAAAAGGTCATAACTTGTAAAAATAACACTAATTTGACTTCATTTAAATGGATTAATGATTTATACGGGTTGAGAAGTCAATTCTAACCCAACCTTTTATCTAGTGGTCATATTGACCGATAAACGGCAATCACTTGACCCAAACCCGCTAATAATGGGTTAATTTGTGTCGTGTTAATGGTTGAGTGACTCTCTTTAGTTTGAGAAAATAAATTTGATATTGGCATTTATTGAGTGACAACTTCATTATGGTGTTTGACTATGATTCACAAATTACCCAACCTAGTAGGTTTATTGACGCTCTCTCAAATGTTTAACACTCACTATTCATTTGTGATCGTAATTTTAGAAAGCGAGGGAAGAAATAGCATTGCAGGAATCGAAGTGCAGAAGAATGCAGTCTAGCTTACTAAGATTTCTGAAATGTGTGGAATTCAGGAAATGAAAATCGTTGGGTTGTGTTTCCTACCTATATTTCTTTCCATTTGTTATTTGATTATCGTCTTGTATTTCTCAGTATCCGTGTTTAACATATTAGGGGGGCAAAGTTGTTGGAAAATTCAAGGACATGGAGAATTGAAGAGACGAGAAGAATCACGTCAACAAAGGATTTGAATGTAGAGAGGATCTTGCAGCTGCTGAACTGGAACTGGAAAATTGCCGCCTTTTAAGCTCCAAGGGATGAATATGTATGTAAAACACAAGTATTTCTTTCCCTCTTTGTCTACATGCAGTACAAGTCTCAGTCACTGGCCCACTGATCACTACTTGCAGCCTTTTTCAAAACCTTACTATGGATATTTAATTTGTTTTCCTTAAAATGTCATCTTATGGTAGATAAATAGATACAATCATAATTAATTTGATAGCGATCTTATTTGAGAAATGCATCTTTTGTATCTGTCATGCTCTTTTAGAGGTTAGATTTCTAGACTTCCTTTAACAATTGCATCTTAAGATAGGCTTGAGAAAATTTTCCAACTTGTTATCTGAAGTCTTTATTCTTGTGATTTATAATTTAGTTATACTGTCCATTATGTTTTATTCAGGAAGATTGGAGGCCAAAATCTTAGAATTTAAAGACAGTGAAAGGCAGGTTGAGCAGAAAGTGAATGATACAGGCAAATCTTTAATGATATAATATACAACTGCAACAGTTGGTTAGAGGTATATTTTACTATGCATTTGCATTTCAAATATTATAATGGTGAATTCTTAAACTCCAAATCCTTGCAGGTTAAAAAGATGGAAAAGAAATTCAAGCTCTGTATGTTGCAGAAATCTGGAGCAGACAAGATAAAGAATGCTTATGATTGGTTAGCACCGGATCAGCTGAAGAGAAGGTTTATGGACCTGTACTCCTTGAGGTACTATGCATTGCTAGTCCTCATTGCAAAATTATGAATTTCTTGTGAGCATTGAATATGATTTGCTTCTTAATGATCCTATGATTGGGGGCCTTAGGAACTAGGATTGTCCTACACATGGACGTGGGGTTTCTTTTGGGATTTTTTTTACTCCATTTGTTTCTAATTTGTTACACAACAAGTGTTACGGCACATTTATTAAGAAAGTGGGAAATATAGGCGAAATTAAGCTGTACATTATATTTTCTCAGGATGTAATGATTGCTAGAAAGTACTCGTATTTTTTGACATTGTTTGAGGAAGAGATTTAAGAGTGTAACGAGCAAATTAATCCACATTGTTCTTCAGGAAAGTGTTGATAGATATACTGCTGCTTCACAGTTTTTAGTTATTTACTGTTGGGGTTGCTCAAGTTAGAGTTTTTTCCCCCACTGTTAACTAACTACACCTATTCGTTTGTAAGTTAAAATGTGGCGTGCTTTTGAAAGGAAGTCAATTAGGAAACTTGTCTATCAGAAGTTAGTAACAGGTATCTTTGCTATGCATTTTCTCTACAAGTTACCATTTTCAATATTCTTTTTTGTTGAAACTGCGTCTCAATGCATGTCAGTGAAGCATTATCTTTTATAACATTAACTTCTGATTAGTTTCTGCATACTAAACATAATACTCTCGTATCTTTTTAATTGCAACAAATCAAATTTCACGCATTTTAAGGTTAAGATTTAACAATGCAAARGAGAAAATTAAACAAAATAATTTTAACACAATTAAGTTATAATCTCATTCTTCATTTTGTTAAAATTATTTTGAATAATTTGCTTGTTTACATTGTTAAATCTCAACCTCGAAATGCGTGAAATTTGGTTTGTTGCAATMAAAAKGATACGGAGGAAGTATAATGTATGCTGTGGCATTTTCTAGTATTCTTCTGAATTGGGACTGTTGAAGTGATATTTGGTGCTATGTTGTTTTATCTGTGTTTCCTCATCAGTTTTGGTAGAGGATTCTGTGGACAGTCTTCAATGATTATTTTGGAGAAGTTAGCATCAGGCCATCAGCCAACAAGGCTCATCCAATGTTTCCTTAATTATTGTTATGTAATTAAATCACATTTCTACTTTTTCTAGTGTGCSCATATTTCTGTATTTAAAGCAAGCCGTAAAACCAGTGAACATATAATGATGCATGACTTATTTGAAAAGTGGATGATGACTTTGCATTCATATATGATGTTATATTGAAAGTTATGTCTTCTATGCTGTGGGTCTGCAGGTTACTGTCAAGGATCAACTTCATGCTGACTACTTAGGGGGCCAAGTTCCGTTTTACATATGGAAGGTATGTTGAGTCTCATCGTGAAGTTGTTATTCTCTCACAAAATGCTTGGTACATTGCATGTGGGACTGTCAACATTGGATCTCTATAATTTTTTTCTCCACTGTAGCCTTTTGGCACTTGATTTAAAAAATTCTATTCTTTCGGAGAACAGTAGTGCATGTGAGACTTCTTGTTGGCTTTTGTGCATCAGATTCTCTGCAAAAATAAATGTCAATCAATCAATCGAAGCCTTAGTCCCATAATTGGGGGAGTCTACACGACCAAAATTGATCAATTTGTGTGGTCATCGACATAAATCTTCACATTTCATCCCGTACGATCGAGAACCTCGTCCTCTTTCAAATCCGATTGCTTCAAATCTTTTCTAACTCCTTCCAACCAAGTCATTTTCAGTCTCCACCTCGTTTTAGATCTCCATGACCCCCCACTCTTGGGGGAGTATGAGATTCCACGACGATGGTGAGGTGATAGAACTCCTTGGATATGACATTCTACCCTAAAAAAGCCCAACCAAATAATGGATTGGTATCACGTCCATTCCGTACCAGTAAAAAAGCTCCAATCAAACACCCCCTTAGAACATTCCCGCACATCCATCGTGTCTGCTTCAATTTAAGCCACTCTGACTTAATGCAGTGAGCCATATCTCAGTCAATATCACCATTCTTTTGAATGATTGACCCAAGATATTTAATTTTTCTTGTTTCGTTGCGTTGACATTGCAGTCCTTCATCACACAAGATCCTGACGATCGGGACTTTTTGGTGAAAAACATGAAATTGTTTGATGTCCCGATTCTTAATTATGTCCATGGCAACGAGCGAAGTAGAGATTCCCTTCYAATATCCGAAGAGGTATTTACTTTGAAGCCTTGAATTATTTTTTGCAATGAGATGGTAAAGGAAATATGTCCCTGTTTACCGTTGATTTTTGATTTGACAGGCGCGTCAGCTTGGGATACATTCCAGGCTTGATCAAATTTTTGATGCTCCAGCTGCTGTGAAGGAGGTCCTGATTAGTCAGTTTGGTCTTGATAATTCTGTAAGCTTACTGTTCCTTGAGTTGAAAATGATAATTATCTATGGAAGCAAACATTTTTTGGCATGTGATTGCTTTGTACTTCAAACTCAATTTAATTTATTAACATAAAATTTTATTTCTTTTGGTAATTTTCTCAGTTTATTGGTACCAAGGAAACAGATCAAAGGGCCGATGAGTTAGAAAAGTTGGGAATTCTTGATTTTTGGACTCCAGCTAACCATTATAGCTGGTCCAGATCCAGATATGGTCATCATGTGTCTGCTAGTGTGACGCCCGTTTCCAAATTCAAACTTCTTTCCTGCGGTAAGTTTATGCTTTTGTATGCTGCATTGCTGATTCATTTGATCTTGTGGTCAGATAGTTACTTGGTCTACATTGCATCATGCTAGCAGGTTCGGATAATTCAGAGATTGACACTCTTAGGTCTAGGAGAGTTGAGCTGGAAGAGATAATCAATGAACTAAACAGAAGTCACAAGTCTTTGCAGTTTGAGAAAAATCAGTTTGAAAATGAAGCTGCTAAATGTTTCAAACAGCGGGTAATATTAATGGCCTATTGCTATCTCAAATTAATTTAATGTTCTGTGTTCATCCTTTATCTTTGGAAATATCYARGGCCTATTAATTACTGACCTTTTCAGGAGGAATTGAACGATATGGTACGTTTTGAGTTGAAGAAGAGGAAGGATATAGAAAGCCGCATCAGTAAGCACCCCTCGTATTTTTTGATTCTTCAGAAAAGATTGGCAGATTTTTTGTTATTTCAACCAATTTTGTTTAATGGGACCCACCACTTATTCTCTTCTCTTCTCTGCCTCATCTTTTCTTTCTTCTCCCTGTACTGTGTTTTGTCCTTATTAACAACATATCTCAAAGGCTCTTTGGCTTTTGAGTGAGGGGAAGCGATATAATCTCCTAAATGGAGGATTTTCTTTTGCTTGATATTGTCCTGATTCAACATGCATATAACGGTTCATGATTATTTGTGATGTAGAAGCAGAAGAGGCTAGATTGACATCCATGGAAGAGGAGGGTGATGTTTGAGTCAGATTGCCAGCCTTGCTGATCAAGCTTTTACTTTGAATGTCATATCGGCTTGATATGCAATGCAAATTAAGGTGAAATCTCTGATACTGTTTCACTATTGTTAAGCAACTGACTTGGTATAAAAATCTCTAAGTTTACTGATTTATTTTATTTATTTATTTTTTATTTTTTGCTATTTTTCACTTTTGTTTTTTAATGATTTGTAGGATTTACTTGTTAAGGCTCTTCCAGTAAATGGAGTCTTGCTGAAGAACCGCCTTAATGCTTTGAAATGGAAGCGAAGGTAGTCATTAATATTTTCTGATTTAATTGACTCATTAATTGGCCTCGTGATTAAATTTTGGTAGTCTTGTCTATGCGACTTGTGTCTGATGGTGTTGAAAATAGGCATACAGCTTAGGAAGCAATTAAGGCTAGTAGTCACTCCATTTAGCCGAAGTGCTGACAGTCAATCCTTTTTTTGTACGAGCTCCTGTGAATCTGGATTAATAAATCAGAGAAGAAACTCTCAAAGTTGAAGAATGCTGGACTTTGGTGTATGTGCTCCTTGTATATACAATACTACAGAGTTAAAAGCAGTTGTGTAACCCCAATTGCACCACCTACACATGGCCACATCTATTTACTAATAATACGCCTTACATTGTTTCTAACCCACTTTTAACCACCTCTTCCTACAAACATGCACAATACCCTGCCTTTCACTAACTCACCCAAACCATCAGCAAAGGATACATATCAAAACCACATTTTAACTCACAGACTGCTATATAGTGGCGGAATGGCCTCAATTACACTATAACCCCACTGACGATGCACTAAAGACTGTATTCACTTTGCAGCTCAGCCATGACGCTGCTATTACGCAGTTTTAGCCTTTTTGCATTTGTGGAGATGGGTATGGTATGTTGACTGAAGCAGCGGTGTGTTTCGACTGGCTCGATTCTCTTTCAATTGTCAGTGTTGGTGGGTAATGGGGCACCATGAATGGCATGTAGGAAGATGATGGCGGACTTGTGGGGTTAGTTTGTAGTGCATCTTTTAAGTGTGGTCGGGCAGATAAGTGAACTTAGGAGAGAGATAGCGTGAGGAAGAGAGTATAATGGGTGTGATTTTACCTACCTCCCAACTCAAGCAATGGATTATAATTCCTTCTCTCTTCAGTCTTCACTAATCAAACAAATTGAGGATTTATTGGAAATTCCTTTTCTTATCKTTTTTTTTGATAAATTTATTTGATTACCTTGACTGTGAAGTGTGAACTAAARAGAGCCCTTTAGTGTTTTGGGGATTTTTGGTTCGTGCAATTGCGCTAGGGTTAGAGAGAGGAGTAAAGTCAATAACGTGAATTTTCTAATATATTTTTTTGTTTTAGGTGGGAGATGAATCCAATTCTCTTTTCAACCTTTTGGTTTCTCTATTAGATCTTGCAATTAACATCCTTCTTTCTTTCTCTTTATTAAGCCACCAACTGCAAATTTCATTGTTCTACAATCTTCTGCATTTAACAAATCGCTGCCATTACCTCTTTCATCTTGCCTGCCATTCACCATGGATTTTGGTGGTTTAAGGACAATGGGTAATTCATCCTATCATATTCTGGGTGGACTCATCAAGAGAACAACCTTGATCTGGGTCCTTGGTGGTGGGAGCTTGATAAATAGATCCGATCTCCGGGGGTTGGGTTGTCAGTGAAAACTAGTGTTTCTTTTTTTCTATTTTAGAGGGGGCAATGGGGAAACTGTGAAAATAAGGGTTGGCTCACTTTTCCTTATTAATTAGCCAAACCAAAGATCTCCTACTTTGTTCATTTTGTGTGTTTTTGCACTTTTTTTGGTTCGTTGTCTACCTTTTGTTTTGTTTTTATGGAGCGTATTTCRCAGCTTCCTTATGTTGTTTCGAATTCTTAGATGCTTCCGCTTGGATTCCCACCTGGGTATATAACAAATGAACATGTTGTACCCATGCATACGCATATGAATATCAATGATGTTAGTAGGGTTGAGCAATACCGGGTACCCGGTCTATTTCTATGGAACCGGGATCGGAACCGATCGAGTACTAGTAATCGGAACCGAAACCAATTGAACCGGTTTTATATTTTTGGGAATCGGAACCGTACCACCYGGTCCAAAAAGTKTATACCCGGAACCGGTCATAATCGGTTCCTCATTTTTGGAACCAGAACCGGTACCAACATAATCGGTTTCGATTTCGGACCCGTTGGTTCCAAGTCGGTACTAGATACCGGACCGGTACCCAGAGTTTTTGCTCATCCCTAGATGTTAGAATGTGCTTCTACCACTATAGTTTGTGTTTCGAATGCTAAATGTAGTAAACTGTTACTCTGGTTGAACCAATTAATTGGGACATAATTATACTCCTTTTTTTTTTCCTTTTTTTTTCCTTTTTTTTTGAATTTCTGAACGCTTTTTAATTTAGTTAGCGATCAAAATATTTGTATGATAAAATTAAAATGTAGTAAATTTCTTATATCTATAACTTTATGAGTATGCCCGAACATGTGTAGGCTTTCTTTCCACAGACTTGGTTGTTTGATGGTTTCATTTTTCCATTTTGATCTACTATGCAAGGCAGTGAGGCACTCTGGTTTTGTTATATATATATCTAGGGATGGGCTCTTGTGACTTGTGAGAACACCCCTCTTATATGAGAACAAATCTGGACTTTTGGATGATTTTGATCTAAAGGCTGAAAATTTTCCAACAAATGAAATTTAAAATTCTTCAAAGAAGTTCACGACATTTCTTTCATCACATTTCTTCAATGGCTRTCTCTCTCTTCACCTCCTATTTCTCCCTCCTCTCACTTTCTCTCTCCTCCTTGACCTCCACCACACCATACTCTTCCGCCACCCCTTGGTCCCACTRGACTAGCCAGACTCCTTTGAACCGCACCTCCTCGAATCGCCAATACCCCACTGTATCGCACCCACTCAACGCTCCGATGCACAGGCCCCACTGCACCACTAAACCACGAACCTACTGCACCACTAAACCACCACTAAACCACGAACGTACTGCACCACCTCTGAACCACTAAATTAGGGCATTTAGATTCGAATTGGGGGTTTGTGGTGGTGGTGGTGTGTGGGTCCGATTTTAGGCGAAAGGAGCACGTGGTGGATGGGGGTTGGTGCACGAGGGGTAGTGGTGACCTATGCAGCAGTGGTGGCTAACACAGTGGTGTTTTGGTGGAGAGGGTGTGGGTTGGGTTTGACTTGGGGTGTTGTTGGATTTGGTACGGGTTTTATGGTGTGGTGGGTGTGTGCGTGAGGGKAGGTTCATGGCGTGGTGTGCAAGTGGTTGAGGGTGCGTGTTGCAAATGTGCGTGTAGGTTTGGTTTGGGTTGGGTGCGAATTGTGGGGTGAGTGTGAAGGTGCAAGGTGGCCCAAAGTGGTGGTCTAGTGGTATGGGAGGAGAGAGAGGGGGGTGAAGGTTGAAGAGAGAAAATGTCCAAAACCAAAAAATGTCCTATATTTTTAAACATTCAAAACTATTCCCTCCGTTTTTTATTAGATGTTCCATACCAATTTGACATGGTGTTTAAGAGTTGCTTGAGTTAGATAAAATAAATGAGTAAATTACGTAAAAAAGTTGAGTAAGTTAAGTAAAAGAGTAAATAAATGTGAATGAATTTTTTTGGGAAAAAATAATTTTGGGTGAATAGATTGGGTAAAATAATACAGTTGAAACTCTTTAAGAGTAATTCATTAATGAGAGTTAAATAAGTAGGTAAAGGTAAAAATTTATATTTTAGATTGGTTTGGAACAACTAATCGAAAATATCAAAACATGAAAACTGGACAAAAAAAAAAACACGGAGGGAGTATAGTTTCTAAATTTTTTTCTATAATGTCTAATCATAATAACCAAGATGTCCTAAACGCAAAATGTTCTTAAAAATGTGAAACTATGTACGTAAAAGTCCAAAATCTAAAAATGTCTATACGCAAATGTCCTGTGTGTGTGTGTGGTTGTGACTGTTAATGTGTATGTTTTTTCCACAGCGTGCTACATGTTAATTTTTTGCTTTAGGTACGAGAGTCTGAGTCACAATGTAAGCAGCAGAAGAGTTGGGTTTTAACAAGCGAACAAGCATGTGCCAGCAATGTATGTGATTAGCCTCTTCAAACCACTTTGCTCTTTATTTGGAATTTTTAGTTCTCCAATTTCCAAATTCTTTTGATGCCTGTTAAAAATTTGCTTTTCGTGTACTGCATTATAAGCGTTTTTGCTTTTACAAAGAAAATTATACTTCACACTGGAAGTACATTCTGCCTTTGAATGCTTAAAGACAGGCATTATGAAAATGAATAAGATTTAACATATGTTGAAGAAATGTTTATATATTTATCTGTAAAATAACAACCAGCAGGGGGTCTAGAAATTGGGTACCAAGTTTGGCTGTACTGGTGTCTTGGACTGTTTTCTGGTTTCTCCTAAGTGCCGTGATTAATTCCTGTTCATAAATCAGCTTAGGTTTGGAACTGGTCGTTCCGGCTCTCAGTTTATGGGTTCGAGCACTCGTTGTCGGCGGGTTAAACCACGTTAAGTAGGTGGCTACATTCTGCATGAACAAAAGCGATAATTTTTTTTAACCTTCTAAAGAAGCTTCCTCCCTCTACCACCTTCGATATACTCATTCTTGTGCATAAATAATGTGAACTGGGAATTCAGATGAGACAAGTTCTCGTGTGGTTCCAATTTTTGATGGAAAAAAATGCCTTCCAGACTTATGTTAAATCGTTTGAATTTGGGTTACATTTTGATGTTGAATCTGATCATTTTTCAATTTGTGGGTTGCTGCTGCCTCTTCACATGTTCTTTAGTGTTACCAGATGCGATGAACCTCAAGGTTTTCATGATTTAGATGGATGATTATTTAAATTCATTACAAGGATCCTTTTTTGTAGAAAAAGAGTGCTTTAAAGGTTTTTAAGATGTCCTTGAGAGAGTTTTTTAGATGTTCGATTAAGGCAGAATTCAATGTGTGGTAAGATGAAAAGGTTTTACAGGTTTGGATTCCAGTTATTCCAACTATTGTCAAATTCACGGGCAATTTTTTTCATCATATAAGATAGATGTCTATTGTGTCCTATGTTGATTCCACCCGGATTGTTTTGTTAAGATGAGATATTTTCCAAGTGTTGTTTAATTTGTATTTTAATATTTTTTTGTTTTTGTTTTTTTTTCTTACCGCCAATATTTTTTTGTTAGTTTTCGATTCTTTTTTTAATTTTTATTTTTTATTATTCTAATCTAGCAAAACCACTTTAAGACATGCTGTGATTTTCTTTCTTATTATTTTGAAGATCGAGTTAATAGTCCTTCTCAATATTTTTGTGTTTTTTTTTTCTCTTTTGTTTATTCTATTATCAGAAGTAGAGAAAGAAGTGGAGTTCGTTGCCGTGAGCACTTATAGATTGCGAAGAAAATGCAGAATCTGTTCATGATCAACTCCTGAAATAAGGAGGCTTTTAAGGTTCATATATACATTTTGCACACTATTTCATAACTATGTTTATATCACGGGGCATTGCCATGCTATTTATTAATTATTTATTAGATTTATAACCGATTAGTGAATGTATGTATAGTATAATAAAGTTGAAAAAAATTTGGCTCATCATTTTATATTAGTAATTTATATATTTGTATCTTTTATTTTTTTAATATATTGTGTGAAATTGTTAATTTTAATATAGAAAGAAATCTTTAGATATTGAAAATATTTTTGGTACGCGTAGAGACGTTGTGGTATATATTGCATTCATTTAGATTTGTTTGTTCAAAAATTTAGTTATTTTAGCAATGGAAAAAAAAGGGAATGTTTTTATTATCACACCAAAATGCGCCAAGTTGTCTATCTGGTTATTTGTTATATTAGTAGCTGTAAAATATAGATTATTAAAATGAGATGTTGTTGTACTCTTCTGTAATCTGTTGGTTTTTTTCAGATTTCTTAAAATATTTTGTGTCATCTAGATATATGGGGGTTTTTTTCTGTTTACCTTGAAACTACTTTAAACTGTACGATTTTATGGTTCAAATTGAACAATATTGTGTCGAGGGCGATCTCCCCCAGTAACTTTTTGGGCAAGAAGAGAGGGGCCTTTTCTCTTGCTGGGTGAGATGTCACTATCGGGGCAGGTCTCTGGAAAGTAACTATGTACTGTATCAGAGGAATCAGTATTTCTTATGTAGGTTGCGGGGGTAGGGGTTCCTACATATATCCTCTCCGCCAGAGAATGTCAGGACTGAGGCCAAACTAATTCCGCATCACCTGAAGCCCAAAACAGAAAATACTTTCTTGATCTGCGCTATGCTTCTTGTCCTAGTCTAGTTCTGCTATTTTGCTTTCTATCTTATTTATTTTTTTTTTTTTTTTTATCTTTCTCCTTATTGACAAGGCAAGACCTTCTCTGAGTAATTTTGTGCTTTATGTATTCTACCTTTTTAGTTACTAAATTTGGAATGTTGGTTCTTGCCTTCGGTCCTCTTGGTTCTTGTTCGCTACAAGTCTTCACCTACTTATGCTTCTCGGATCTTTGGTTCCTCAATCTACAATCTTTAGTTTCTCAGACTTGGTGTACTCTACTTTTCTTGCAGAATCAGCAGCTCCAGCCCCATCCGTTGTAGCCTTTTCCCCTCTTGTTTATTTTTTGGGTTTGCTCCCGACCTGGGTGGTTAAATTCCTTCGTTTTGACCCAGTCTTTGAATGGTCTAAGGTTCTAACCTCAATGTCATGTTTTTGGCTCCCACATTTATTCTTGAAGAACCCAACTATATACGACTTCTGGCCAAGGCTCAAAAGATWAATTTTMAATGATCTAAAGGCTAGTCGCATCAATGCTGACACATGCAGATATTGGCATTTGTTATTCAATGGTTATTCTTTACCAGGATTSTGAAAACTGAAAAGTTACTGATGGAAGTTTGTCTAGGTGACATTGAGTGTTATTCCCATCATTCTTTCTAATACATGCGGCTGAGCTGTTAGCAGACCTCTTGGATGAATAATTATTGATTACATTGTCCACCTCTGCTGCCATTGACCTCTCTACTATACTTTTGTGCACAAAATCCTTTATGGGCAATGGATTAGGCAGTATAACATCCTTTGCATTCAACATTAAAGAAAAATCTGTAATGAGTGGGTATTAGTAGGCCAAGTGTAATTTCAGTAGTTTATAATAATTTATTTACTAGAAGTTCCCTAGGTTGAAATTATCTATAAATATAGCTAAGTATGGAGAGTGTAGTCATGAAGATTATTGATGTAGTGAGAATTCACCATGTACTGTATCTTAGTCTAGGAGTCCAAGCTACTCGAAAGCTGACAGTTTACTAATTGCAATACTACTTCCATATCACTGCRGTTCCTTCTTAGCTTGCTTTTATTTCTTTTTACTCAATTAAAGTTTGCATCTTTATTGTTTAAAAGGCCTTATTGCTGCCCAGAAAACCTAGTCTATAACAAAAGCCAGAGGGCCTTCTACACCAGCAACTTCTTGTCGCTCAGTTCCTCCATCACACAGAGACCCACTTTAAACTATAAAATGTGAAAGTAGGCTCAAAAGTTGCCCCAAATAATTGCTTTAATTGATACGTCTTCTGGCTGCTGTGGTAAATGTGATGTCAGGGTGCTTTCTAGTGCAAAATAAACTTGATTTGCTTTTCAATGCCTTTTGTTCGGGTGTATTCTTCCACTGTATTTCATTTGGTTTCTTGAACTCGAGAAGTAATTTTGTGAACTTCCAGTAACACAGTGATGATATTGACACAACTGGAAAATATTGCTGCCAAACTCCAGACATGTTTAATTTTTTTAGAAATCTACCATATCTGAWTGACAGGAAGATGTTTCTTATCATCTTACATGGTTTGTTCTTTCTCGTTAGATGCCTTCTACAATTGAGGAAGTTGAGGCTGCCATTCAAGATAAGTTGTCAGAAGTTAGCTCCATGAACCTCCTCAATCAAAATGTTTTGGCTGAATATGAAATGCGACAAAGAAAGGTAGTACTTTCTGTTGATTGCATTGGACATTCTTCTAGCTGCTCATGTTAAATGTGTGATATTATGCATCACAGATTGAAGACTTGGAAAGAATACTCGGTGAGCAGGAGCATGGATTAATGACTCTATCAGCTGAAATAGATGACTTGAAGGTTTGGTTTGATAAAATTCAGGAATTAGATCTGACARGTTGGCCTTTACAAATTTTCGGACATTTGTGCTGGCCCTCTTGTTCATAGTTCTCGACTTCATTCTGTTGGCAGTAGTTCTCTCTAGCTTGAATTTGTTGTTTACGAGTTCGCTTTTCTGGCTTTAGGCTAGGTGGCTTCCCACATTGCAGAATCTTGTTCTACAAATTAATGGAACATTTGGTCGAAACTTCCAAGAGATGGCTGTTGCTGGAGAAGTATCATTAGGTATCAACTGTAATGTTCTGGAAAATGAAACTTTTATTGGTGCAATAAAAATTGTGTTTGTTGATAGCTTGAATTTACTCTTTATTTATAGATGAAAGCGTGGCATGGATTTTGAAAAATAAAGGTATTGTTATAAAAGTCAAGTTCAGGTAAAATTCTTTTTCATGCTGTCTTCGTTCTGGCTTGTTTGACCCGGTTTCAGTATAAGAGCATGCTAGGAATTAACGCCAGCTTACAGCACACAAATTAAGCAAGAATGGAAGGATTAAATTGATTTTATTACTAGACATGAAATTACAGTTGATAGAAACGACAAATTCCATTTCGATAAGTGGATTCTTCCTTAATATGAGCCTTTCGAGAGGCTCACTCTCTCCCCAAACACAATAAACTCTTTCCTACCATTTTTCTATCTAATGACATATATTTATAGAATAACCTTCCTTATATCTAGCTTATTACCTCAAGGCTATTACTAATTCTAATTATGCAATGTCTAATATGCCCTTCCCCCTTTACTAATTAGTTTCTTGTAAGCGTGTCTTGCAATTCTTTGGTTTAGTTCTTTCTAAGGCCAAAAGGAGATATTATGGAACACGAGGATTACATTGTGCAGTTGGCAGGTCTTTTGTCTGTAAATAATTATATTACTTTGGGTTTCTTCTTCTAAATGCTTTTTGTCTTGTTTCTGGATAAATTTTCAACCAATCGTTAAGCACACACTAAGTAATCACTTGTAAGATCTTTGCATAATCGTACTGTATGCCCGAAGATTGCAAGGAAATATTATAGTCTAGTTTGGCATGAGATGATAGATCAAAGTGGTTCTTAATATCCTGATTGATTCTCGCAGATTTTTGTTTGAATTTTGGAAGAACCTGTAAGTATTTGATATGCAAGGAAAAGGGACGCAGTGCCTAAGGCATGAGGTTTAAGAGTTTTCTGGAATGTTCAGGAAAGGAATAGAAGCCCCACTAAATTTCCTGCCATGCGAATGGGAAGCTATAGATATTGGATAACTGCTTGATCTTAAAGACAACTCTCAAATGGATGGGCAAAAATCCGAATTTCAACCTTTTTATCAAAATCTTCTTACCTGAAAGTGGAATTGGAGAACTGGAAAGCAAGATTTTTGTTCCAGTAATACTATGGCTCTAAATCTATAAGTATTTGGACAAAATCTGTTTCCACTTTCATTTTCAATGCCCATAATTACTAGGAACGAGTTAACGAAAAATAATTGCAATGTGAAATTGTCTATTCAATGTTGTCTTTAATTACTACACTGATGACAAAGGGCTTCCTCTGGTTGTGAGTTTGATAATTTTTGACTGGCTTCTTTTTGAAACATATGCAATTGAAATAGTGAAATTTCTCTCTGCAAGTAAGTTTGGGACTTCCATCTTATAGAGTTGCTAGTTGCAGTCACCCTTGTGGAAATGATGCTGATCATTGTCTGATTTGCTACTGCTCAGCATCATTATGGCAATCCACTCCACATTAAGAATTTGTCTTTGACCATCAATCTCTCATTGAATGATGATAATATCAGTTTGCGTTTGTGCTAAATAATATTCCAAAATACTCATTTAATATTGAGAAGAAAATTAAGGATCAAAGCTTGACTAGCATATAGTCCTATTGTTATGACATTGAAGGGAGTGTATAACTGAGTAGCAGTAGAACGTAGCTGTTTGACGAGGATTGTTGATAGTATACGTGTATCCTGTCTGCTGTGTGGTCAATGAAATGCTGGTTTTACTGGATGTTATTGAGGAGTGTAATGCTATGCGTTATGCCTGCTGAGTTGTATGATGTTTCTTCCATAATTTTCTTGTGAATGATGTTGAATTTGGTGGGTGGGACCGGGAAGGTCTTGGTAATGTTTTTTGGGAAAAAAACGAGTAAGGTGGAAAATACACCCTGAAGTTGTATTCGATTTCTCGTTTAAGAGTTTTCCTTGTGTTTGTCAGTGCAAATTCTGGACACTTTCAAGTCCTCGTGCCCCATGCACCATCTGGAGGGGTAAAGTTAAAATACAGAGCTGTTCTGTGCAACCTGCATTTAAGTATTTGTACCTTGTGACTCTCCTTGTTTGTACATTTAGGAGCGATCAGTTTCAACCATAAGCTGTACATCGTTCTCTCAAGATCTTACTACCTGTCCCTTAGAGTGGTTGATGAAATTAATCAAGGTAATCCCAAAATTTAACTTCAAAATCAACCAAACGTATTGGTATAGTTGCTTTACTTATCTTCGTGATAACACTGGCAAGGATGGCCCCAGCCAATGAAAGAAAAATGTTTTCAACAGTTGGTTGAGAGCTGCTGAAGTCATCCTAATACATCCACAGTAAGAAAATTTCTTTGCTAAACTTTTCCGTGTTTGCATGGGCTTTTTAATCTGTAAATCACACAGTTTCCCATCTTCTTCTTAAAGGGCTATCACAGTCATTGGAAATGAAATTGTCCTTGCTCGTCATGGTAGCGTAGTTTACTGTTCTGTCCTGATATGCTCTCTACTTTAGGCTGAATTAATGGTCTAAGTAAATGTTTGAATGGCCCGCATAGCATGGCGACATGTCGGTTCCCTTGGTTGTGAGGAAGTGAATGGGAAATGTCTGTTCCTGTACATTTGAATTGAAGGATCTGGCAGTCAGAATGACACTTCTTTATCCTGAATTGGGATAATAAAGTCCCCAAATGATGAGGGAATAACACCAACTGTCTTATAGTTATAATTTTCATGAACCGTATCGAGGTATTATTAATGGGTATGACACAACTCCCGTACCCTATTTTCTTTGACTATCCACTAACAGGTGCTGCTGACTATCCCATATATACAGTTTTCATTTAAGAGCTAGTGATTCACTATCTGAATTATGCCTGAAAAGTAAAACTGCACTTTTATGCCAAACAAGTAGGCGTTAGGGAGAAAGAAAGTAAATTGAAAGAAACATGATTGCGAAAATGCAAAGCAATTCCTTCCTAGTATTTTATTGTGAAGTACGCTTTTAATTATTCTCAAGCCAATCATCCAGTTTTAATCAAAGTCTATAGAATGTTTTTTTTTTTAAATGAAAAAAAAAGGAAGGTTCTTAAGTTCAAGATTGAAGATATTATATTATTCCTGGCAGCACTTGACTGTCAGATTTATTTACGATGACCTTGCTGGTCAAGTGGTTATATCTTGAGTCTGCATTTTTTTGGATGGGATCTTGTCTCATTTGATGAAATTAATTACGTCTAATTTATTGACCAGCTAACAACCCTCCTTTATCCTGGAGTTGTAATCATACTGAGATTTACTTGGCCAGTATTTGTTGGAGATACCATTAAAACATATTTAAAGTTGCCTCTGATGAAGCGTTCTGCCCTACATGTGTGAATTGGCCTTGGTGGCAAGAGCATATAGAAACTGTGAAATTCTTATGAGCTGTAGTGCCATGCTGCAAGCTTGTGCATGTTTTTTTTATAAGTATTATACAAGTTGAAAATACAAAGGGAACTTCAAAGGATCGTACGGAGTACATGATTCACGGTACATTGATCAAACAGAAAATCAGCGCAAGAACAAAAATAAGATGTGTGGATTAATGATGGTCTTCAATTGAAAGATGGAGCCCTCACTGGTTGAAAGTTCTCCTAAACATGGCTTGGTGTCAAGGCTTTTGATTATCCACATCCACTTAAAAAATGCTATATTATAATGTGAACTAAATTTTGGTGAAGACATGAAAGTAGTCTGTTTGTACGAAGTATTGTCATCTAGCTTTCTCACATCATGGTTATGAATGTTTCTTTTGTAATAGCTGTTGTGTCCACTACTGTTGGATACTTGTATGTTCTTCGCTTGACAATTCTTGATGGTGTTCTTTTACTCACAGGTGTTTTCTTGCTGACACCTAACATTTGCTGCTGAATCTAACGAGTATAGTGAAGCATGTAGCATTCTGAATATAATGAACGGTCCATGGATGGAGGAGCCTAGCTAAAGGTTAGTGTCGAATATGTAGAATCGTTAAACATTCTGTTGTCCAAGCTGACGAAAGTAAACTTTTTTCATTTATTCTGTGTTCAGCTGTGGAGAATGGAGACTGCTGGGGTAAACTGTCATAAGAACAAACTGGGCCAAGCTCATTAGTCATGCTGATTTTGCTGGTCCTGTATTTCCAATTGTGCATAAAATTGTACATATCTATGACTAATGAGTCCTTTAGCTTTGGGAAATTGCTCCTATCCTTGTCTTTGTAGTAATAATTGTCCATTCCTATGATTATGTCAGTAAATGAGAAAGGTTCGTTTGTCGTGAGCACAAGCGTATAAGGAGTTCCTAAGAGGAAGAGATGAGTGCATATTTTGGAGATGTTGCTGTACATCCAAACTCAGTTTGGAGCTTCTGTTGACTTGCATTGATTTAAAATTTCCAGCTTTCTAAAACTGTAATTTTTCTGGGCGGCTATGGAGGGTAGAACATAACTAGAAAATTTTCAAAATTCTCCGGCCTTTTCCCTAAGTTCTCACTGGGAAGATATAACGAGAAAGGCTCTGGGGCCATCCTTATTCTCTGCAAGGAAAATACTAACACCTAGACTCTAGAAAGGGTCTATTTACTATGTGACTTCGGTTAGCGTCTTCTTAAACCTGATGGAACTACAAAATTAACTTAAATAGGGATCTTGGAAAACATAAAAGGGAAATTAGAGTTGTTAAGGGGGAGAAGATGTAACTTCCATTTTCTCACTTTTTATGACTTGACTGATCACCTGCTCAGTCTATGATATAGGTCGTTGAGAATCTTATAAGTGTTTCATGGAGAAAAAGGATCATTAACTGGATAGTGACCTGTATTTAGGAATGAAGTCACAACCCTTAATAGGTGAATATTCATCATTGGGTGAGGATCGACCTGTTATAATGTTGTAGTTTTAATCACTTCTAATCGATGATATTCTCCGGTTCGGCGGTAACGCAATTATTGCAATATTATACATTAACTTTACACATGATTGAGTATAAACTTAAAGAATAATATCTCCAATTATATACTTGGTGTAATATTAAACACTAGGTAATCTATAAAAATTACAAGTTGAGAGGATCGATAAAAGATTTCGATGTTCATTGACTATATTTTACTTAAGTATAAGACACACTAATCTGGTCAAAGCGAAAAATTGAAAACCCTAAACTCCGATAAATAATAACTTTGATGTTTATTGCAAACGCCTCAAGATTCTGCAGAAAAGCTTCCATGTATAAAGTTGCAGTGATGAATTATTGCAACCTAACCTGACAATTTCAAACTATATTTCCTGTGATATTTCTCTATTTTCGGGACAATCACTCTATTTCATGGTCCGCTCATAAGATTTAGCGCATAACTCAATTTTGAAAGGATTAATAACTTTTATGTGGACCCCAATTCAAGAGCCTCTTATACCACTGAAAGTCTATATCTACTAGTTTCATGTAATTTTCTCGCATCCAAATGAGTTATAAACAAAGAAACATAAAAAAGTGAGAATAAAGGTTTTAAATTAACTTTGATCTTGCTTACAATTTTGTCTTCCAAATGCATTGAAGCTCTATCCCAAATCCTCACGTTGCCTCACTATCGCTCTTTAGCATCTTCCCAAGCCCTCCCAAATCATCGTCAAGACACTTACATCACCTTGCAATAGCCAGATGCAAGTGAAAACAAAATATGGCTAAATAAAAAAGCCATCAAAATCAATAAAAGTCGACTAAAAGCCAAGAGTTTAATAAAACACACAATTAAGCTTAAACTGCAATTTAGGATAATTGGAGCAAGATTAGGGGTAAAAATAGTAGACTAAGTGGCCCTAGAACTACTTATCATTCATTCAGAACAATTTTGATGCTCAACTATATCTTTATATCGCCACTTCTTCCAACACCCATGCCGCCACTTCTTCAGGCACCTATTCAGCCACTTTATCCTCGACCAGCTATGCCGCTCCATTCAGGACCACTTTCGCCACTTCAATTCGAACCAGTTCTGCCACTCTAGAGGTAATCACGAGTATCTCGGCCCGCAAAATAATGTGGGCTGGGGCAAAAACATTTTTGGCCTGCAATCGGGCCTGGCCCGATCCAACCCACAATTTAAAAATATTTGGGCGGGTTTTAGACAAGAAAAGGTGACCCACATGGCCCACACTATTTTTGCGGCCCCCATCAAAGCCTCGACCGGTCTGCACTTATGGGCAAGAAATTTAGCCATAGCCCGGCCCACACTTTGATCACCTCTGTGCCACTCCATCCCCGAGTTTCAAACCCACCATATAACCCAAGTTTTTCGGCCAAGAAATGACATCTCGGCGACCTGGCTCGAATTTTCCCGGAAATTCTTTCACGCCTTCGCGGCCATTAGAAATTACTATTCCAACAGTTTTGTACCCAAATACTAAGCATACTGCCTCTTACGAGCGTTTCGACGTTTACTCTTTTTTCTTTAACGGACTAAAAAGTCCCCCGTATGGAATCATTTGGCCCCCAAATTCTCCTCAGACCCATCATATTATCGTATGAACCCGTGGTAAAAATTTCGGCAATTTTTCGAAAATTGTTTGGAGACCTCATTTCGGTGATGTATAACCCATGTTTTTCGGTCATGAAATGACATCTCGGCGACTCGACTCGAATTTGTCAGGAATTTCTGTCACGCCTTCGCGGCCATAAGAAATGACTATTCCAACAGTTTTGTACCCAAATACTAAGCATACTGCCTCCTTTGAGCGTTTTGACGTTTTCTCGTTTTTTTTAACGGACTCAAAACTCCCCCGTATAGACTCATTTTGCACCCAAATCTTCCTCGGACCTATCATATTATCGTATGAACCCGTGGTAAAAATTTCGGAAATTTTTCCGAAAATTCTCCGGAGACCTCATTTTGGTGATGTATAACCCACGTTTTTCGGAGAAGAAATGACATTTCGGCGACCCGGCTTGAATTTTTCCGAACTTTCTGTCACGCCTTCGAGACTATGAGAAATTACTATTCCAACAATTTTGTACCCAAATATTAAACATAATGCCTCCTACGAGCGTTTCGACGTTTTCTCGTTTTTTCTTTAACGGATTCAAAAGTACTTCGTATGGACTCATTTGGCCCCCAAATCTTCCTCATATCCATCATATTATCGTAAGAACCCTTAGAAAAATTTCGGCAATTTTTTCGAAAATTGTCCGAAAACCTCATTTCGGTGATATATAACCCACGTTTTTTTCAGCCAAGAAATGATATCTCGGCGACTCGACTCAAATTTGTCAGGAATATCTTTCACGCCATCACGTCCATGAGAAATTACTATTCTAAAAGTTTTGTATCTGAATACTAAGTTTACTGTCTCATACGAGCGTTTCGACGTTTTCTGGTTTTTTCGTTAACGGGTTCAAAAGTCCCCCCGTATGGACTCATTTGGCCCACAAAACTTCCACGGACCCATCATATTATTGTATGAATCCATGGTAAAAATTTTGGTAATTTTTTCCGAAAATTGTTTGGAGACCACATTTCGGTAATGTCTAACCCAAGTTTTTCGAACAAAAAATGTCATCTCGAAGACCCGGCTCGAATTTGTCCGGAATTTCTGTCACGCCTGCGCGACCATGAAAAATGATTAATCCAACAGCTTTGTACCCGAATACTAAGCATACTGCCTCCTACGAACGTTTCGACGTTTTCTCGTTTTTCCTTTAACGGATTCAAAAGTCCCTCGTATGGACTCATTTGGACAACAGATCTTCTACGAACGCATCATATTAACATATAAACCCATGGTAAAATTTTCGTTAATTTTTTCGAAAATTGTCCGGATACCTCATTTCGGTGATGTATAACTCACGTTTTCCTGCCAAGAAATGAAATCTCGGCGATCCAGCTCGATTTTGTCCGGAATTTCGTCACGCCTTCGCGGCCATGAGAAAAGACTATTCCAACAGTTTTGTACCCGAATACTAAGCATACTGGCTCCTACGAGCGTTTCGACGTTTTCTCACTTTTTCTTTAACGGACTCGAAAGTCCCCCGTATGAACTCATTTAGCCCCCAAATCATCCTCGGACCCATCATATCCTCGTATGAACCCATGGTAAAAATTTCGAAAAATTTTCCGAAAATTGTCCGGAGATCTCATTTCGGTTAGGGCTGTGCAGGAAATTACGATTCCGAATTTCCGATACGGTTTACGATTTTTTTTTTTTCCGAAAATCCGGATATCCGTTCCGGTTTTTTGAAATTCGGAAATTCGGATCAGATATCCGGTTTTGAAAACCGAAAATCCGGATCGGATCCGGAATGGTTTTTTAGAAATCCGGATATCCGGATTTCCGATTTTTTTTAAAAAAATAGGGCAGATTT
>SNQN01001102.1:35879-50937 GCA_008642245.1 Bassia scoparia
AGCAATTAATTAAGAAAGCAATCAACATATTAATAAAAACTATGGTATTTCCTGCTCATTCATCACATATGGTGAGAGACATCCAGAAACTACCTCATCCAACGAAAAACATACAATTCCTCCAGTTCTACATCTAACTTGAACTGGATACACAGCCTCTACACTGTATACGCAATCTAATGATACTATTCGAAAATGGTAAGATATCACTGGAGTCTATGGATTATACACATTCTCTGCTCCTGGTTGTTATATCTCTCTTTTGAACCATCTTATATTTTTGGGTAGAACAGAATCACATAACATATTATCATCACTAAGCAGGTCTAGAGTTGAATAAAAATCCTAGCATTTGACGATTCACCCTACTACAAATTGGGCATCATATTTATCAAACCCATACGTCCCATTGCTCCCAAGTAAATCTTCAAAGGCTAATCCACTTCTACATACTCATCCTTTGCTCCCCCTAAATCCCCTAATATAATAATATGTTGATGACCTTTTAAGGACCTTATAGTCCATGCAACTCAGCAAGAGACATCAACAAGTAATGCAGAACACACACCACATTTTACAGGCAAGTGATCCCAACAATATTTTCAAACCTATACCTTGGGCAAGCACAGCTATCTTCACCGTTGTTCCAGTTCCCTTGGGCAGACTCACCTGCACACATTACCTATTAGCATCCTAACTTTCAAGAAGGAGCATAAAATTACAAAGAAAACGGTTTTCGGYCAAGGAGCACATTAGTCARTATGGAGACCTACAGTTGCTCTCAGCTGTTGATCATTGTACTTTGGATCAAGATTCAATCGGAAATGGGCCTCCGCTGTTTCTACGAACTTTGTTGTTGACATTTGCTTCATCATTGATATAGCAGTCTTTAAGTCATACTCTTGCTTGATTTCTCTCAGTTTTTGAATTTCTAAGAACCTCTTGGACCTTGTCTGCCAGATTATCAAGCAATCATATAAGATTACGAAACACAGCTTTTCACAACCTCATCAATTACCTTTCATGAGACAATAATAAGTCAAAAACACCCTCCTTTTAAAATTRAGGACAAAAWATTACCCTCCTAAATTAWCCAAATGGAYCTGAATTACATTGCTTAGGTTTCAATTGTGCCAATTTGTAGCTCTCAACCAAATGGCAGTGATCAGTGATCACAATTCAAGGCATCTAAAGAACAACCCCATATCATCATATCAAAATCCCCCATAAATTAATACTATCAAATGCAGTAAAACAAGAGACAGAAAAGTAACATKAAAAACAAACTTCATCTTTTTTCCCAGCAAAACTGAAAACAGCTAAAGAATTATCWAGCACTCATTWCACACTTCACAGCATTACAAATCAACATAAAWAAGTGAAACCCATGATAATCAGAAGCAACTAATCAACAATAATCGTAATTCAAAAGCACAAGTATAATAACAGAAACAATTTTGAGAAATGAGGAAAGTATGATACTCTGTCTCTCTTCAAAGGCAAAGCAGCRTTGCCCTTCTTAGGCTTAGACTTCGGCAAAGTTGCAACACCTCCACCACTCCCGGCAGTTTCTCCTTCCTCCCCTTCCTCCTCCTCCGTATCAGCCACCGCAGCTTCCGCCGCAACAGCCGCCACGACAACATTAAAAGAACCGAACTTTGGTTGCTGTTTTTGAAATACATCAACCCATTTGAGACAATTCTTTTCTCTCTGGTTGAGAGTGACTGGTAGAATGAAGATTGAGGAAAAGGGGTTTGTGGGATTGCAAGAAGGGTGAAAGGTGAGGTCTTGTTGGTGATGAAGGAGGAAGAAGCATAAGTGAGGGTCAAAGAAGTGGTGCAACAGAAGCCATTTTTGTGAGGAAGTGAATTATTGTTATCCAAATTTGAAGTATGAAAACAATAAGCAGATAAGAGAAAGAAAGAGAGAAGAATAGACTATGGTGAGAGAGAGAGAGACAGTGGGATGAGGATGAGGGAAGCACACATGGTCACATGGATTGTGGAGAGAGATATACAGGTATGTGGATTGTGGAATGGTTGGGCTCAAAGTTGGTTTCCTATTTTGACCATTGATCAATGTGGGCTTAATTTGCAGACTCAACTCATTGTAAAGAAGGGCTAACCACTCCTTACAACATCGTGTAACATTGATAGAGAGTATAATATTTCCTCGGCTTCAATCATCAGTTTAAACTTTTGGTGAGAGTGATTCGTTTAACACGATATCAGAGCAGCGTGACAAAAAGGTCATGGATTGGAGTGTAGAGAATATTATATTCCTTTGCCTCAACCATCACCTTAAAGTAGCTATCGAAAGAATGAAGCCTATTCCAATGAAAAGAAGTATTCGGTGATATGGAGGAAGTATGTAGAAATTGACGAGAAATACTTGCGATTTATGTGAATATCGAACAATGAACCGTGACACATCAAATATAAAATAATTAGATATGTGATGTAATTGAGTTTGAAATAACGAGATAGTGTATAAGTTTTGCCTATAAGATGTTTACGACACTAACTAAAGATGAATTATCGATCTATCTATCCACCAATCGTGTTGGGATAACATTGCTTGTGCTCAAGTCCCATCACCTACTCATGTAAAGTTTAGAACCTAGCAAGAACCATGAAGAACCATTAAAGCTTATCACATCACATTGGAACTTATATTTTAGCTAGCCTCTTTTTTTATTTTTGTTTTTTGTTTTAATATTAGCTAGCCTCTTTTTAGTGCGATCAAAGAGATATCAAAGCAACAATCCTTGGAGGTGTGGTTGTAAATTATGCATTTAAGTTGGTGGTGTTTTTCGCAACCCTCTTGCATGAACGGATATAGTGGTCACCGTTATTTTCAAGTGGAAAGGAAGAAGTGCGGAAATCGTTTAGGGAGGGTGAAAATCATTTTTGATGAGTCCAATGAGTAGTAAGATTCCGTTCTTTGTATTGAACTGAAATTGAATTGAATGGACTTAACCTAAATTGAATTGAAATGAATTTTATGAGAGAAAGGAAATTAAGTTAAGAAACTGAATTGAAGTACCATGGAATGAATGAATTCACGACTTAAGTAGTGGCGGATTCACGTGGAAGGAGGATGATAAAAAAATATTTAAGTGTATTTATCTTAATAAAAATAAGTTTTGTTAAAATATGACCCTGTTGATAATGAAAAATGACTCATAATTTATTGATCTCTTGTTTTTCCTTAAAAATTGTGACAAATCTACCAAGTATATTTTTAAGGAAAAAGCTAAATGTAGACTTAAGGGTTAATTATAAGAAACTAAAAGTGGAAATAATATGAAATAATTGATCATTTATTGTATCAATTAGTATATTTTTTGTCTCAAATTTATAACTTATTCCATTTCAAGTAATATATTTATATCTTATATGCAGTCTTAAGCGTTGGATTTAACATAACCCTGTTTTTAAACCCTTATTCGATTCATCTATTTTCTCGATTAGTTAACTATTCCCGTTTTAAGTAATATATTTATATCTTATATTCGATTCTTATAAGTTTAAACACAGTGTCAATAAGTAACGGTTTACGAAGCGACCCCACTTTATATACTTGGTCGGCCAATGGGTCGAAGTATGAAGTGTAATAGTGGAAGCCAACTAGAAAACCTGTTTGTTTGGGAGTGCTTAAAACAGAACCCACTTTGAAGCTAATTGGATGGCATTTTCATTCCTTTTATCTCATGCAACTTCATCCACACCTCTTTTCTCCCCTGTCTTACTCCCCTGTCTTACTCCCTTACTCCTCGCTCAAATACTCTTACCACCAAATTCAATCACACAAACAACAACAACAACTTCATCATCATCTTCATCATTAGCACCAAAGAGAGAGATGCCATTGTTGCTTCTCTCTCATCCCTTCTCACTCCTCGCCATCTCGCCCAATCTTCCTTCAATCCCAACAACTTTCCTCCATCAAACAACCTCCTTGTCAATTACACCCAAAAAGCTTCTCATCAACCCACCTTAGGAGAAACCATCAGAAAGAACCCAGCTGGTCTCTGGTGGCGGCGATAGCGGAGAAACTGATGTAGAAGAAGTTGCGCAGTGGCAGTGGCAGTGGCGGAGACAGTGACGACGGAGGAGAGAGGAGGGTGGTGGCGGCGTGACGGTGCAGCGGCGAGACGGCGAGCACGGCGGTGAAGGGAAAAAAACAGAGCAGAAGCATGGCTTGCTGCTGCTGAAGCTCACAGGACGATAGATAGCTTGCCAAAGGACATGGCATTGGCTGTTAATGAAGGCCTAATACCGGGTGCGATTGTTCGCCGTTACTTTGAGCTRGAGAAGTCTCCTTTGCTCAAGTGGTTGCTTCAATTTGATGGCTTTAAGGAGAGGTTGCTTGCTGATGATCTTTTTCTCACTAAAGTTGCTATTGAATGTGGCATTGGAACGTTTACTAAGGTTGGCATTGTTCATTAGTCTTTAATAGCATTTTCAACCTCTTAATTAACAAAGGATAAAAAAATGACATAATGTTTTCGAAATTTAATTTAAGGCTGCAATTGCATTCACTAAACCTTTGAACATTTCCTTAAAAAGCTAGACTGTACATATATATTCCTTGGTAAATTGTGGAAAATGGTAGCCAATAGCTAATCGCATTGATCTTGATTACATTCGATGGAATGTGTTTCACTACTAGATGTAGTACATTTTTTTGGTTCCAAATTACCAGACACTACATTAGTATGGCGCGGTACCCTTAAGAGCTATAGACTTTGTATGTTTCGTATCTGTGTGTGTTCACAAGTCATAACCGATAGAGTATATATTGTATTCCTGGGCTTCAATCATTAACTTAAGTTTTTAGTTGAAATGGTCTAGTTAACATGGTATCAGAGCTCTATCAATAACTTTGTTGTATGTTTCGTATTTGTTGGTGTTCATAACTTTGTTGTAAGTATTGATCATTGAGCCGGTGAGCCCTAGAAATCAGGCCACGACTACTGAAGTTATTGAATCATGATCAATTTGTAAACTTTATAGTAAGGCTCATAAAGTCATAGGTGATAAGATAACAATGAATCTATGACCACAAATCTTTTGAAGTGAAATTGAAAAGGAGATTAACCCTGAATAATATACAACATCTAATATGTTTCTTGTCTTCTTGATGCTTTATGTTATTGCAATTCAAACTTGTTATAGAATCATATATCCATAACACAAAACTTAAGTTTTGAATTGAGTAATGTCAACTTAATTAGACCTATTTGCTTGTTGTTCAAGCTGCTGTTCTCATGTAGTTTTTGTAAATTTTGTCAATGATGCATATTTCAAGTATAAGAAATCTGACATGATGTTGCTGGTTTGATTCTTTAAGACRGCAGCAGAGTTGCAGAAACGAAAGGAAAACTTCAAAAAAGAGCTGGACTTTGTAATGGCTGATGTGGTACTAATGCAAACTTGATGATTACTTCATATCCTGTTTTTCAGTTTTTGGTAAAATTGCTTACTAGATAACCTTATGTATCAAAATTGTGCTTTGCTGTTTCTGGTTGCAGATTTCTTGCTTGTCTGGCTTCCTGCACCCACCTTTGCCTTGCGACCACCTCTCTCTCTCAATGTAGGACCTGTCGCGAAGTTTTTCTATGGCTGTCCTGACAATGCATTTCAGGTGCTCTAAACCAGATGTTTATACCAAGTTTATAGTTAAAGCAAGTTTCTGGTCTAATAAAGAAGGTGCAAGATGCATGTCCACAACACTGACATTCGGGAATTCTTTTATAGGTTGCCATGGCAGGAAGTACATTTACAGTCCTACGAGAGCTGGTGCTTAGTGGTATGCTGTTGCTGTCAGCTCATCTGTAGCATGCTAATCAACTTCTGAAACAAGCACAATAATTTTAGATTCTGTCTCATATCGATCTCCATTTGTTTTGCAACGCAATGGAGCCAAACTCTTTGCTGTTGGAGCAACTTCATCTGCGGTCAGTTCATGCTAAGCTGAATATGAATTTCCTTTATGTTATATCAAGTAGCACTAATGACAAAATGCCAATACTAACTTCAAGCACTTTGAAGAAAACGGTGGGGGTTTAGCACAGCATTTCGACATTAAGGTTTCCTATGTGCAGCTACCTGTGACTGCACACCGAAACTTGAATACATTCCCTTCTGTTTCAAAGTTTGTAGGAGACATGAATACAACATCCCCTCACCTAGATTCTCTATTCCCTTACTTCTCGTCGAAATCCCTTCTTTCTTTTGATCTCTTTATTTATAATTTTGTTCAATAATGAACCAAGAAAGTTAAGTTGAACTTGATTTTCATTGAACTTAAACTTCAGGCTTTTGTAGGAAGCATTTCTATTAACCAAACACTTGATTAGAGAAGTTCCTATTCAATCAAGACACTTTTGATCCTTTTGTTCTACTATAAACTAAATACAAGCTATATCCTTTCCCAGGTTGGTACAGGATGACAAACCTGCTGATCAATGCACGGAAGGCTATCGATAAATCCTCCAGGAAGAAGCAGCAGAAGATCTACCAATGGTATCAACCAGCCTTGCTTATGGTACATATTTGTCGATTTCTGCCAACCTCAGGTATGCAGCATTTCAGTCTACAAACACATCTTGTAAGCTAATATATAGCGCGCACTTAATTGACATTATCTTTGTTCCAATGTTGAAGGTACCAAGTAGTAGCAGGAGTCATAGAGCAAAGAATATTGGAGCCATTTCTTCATGATCGAAAGCTTCTACTGAGTTCGCTCTGCTTTGCAGTTCGGACAGGAAACACATTCTTGGGTTCCTTGATGTAAGTTTATCCATCTAGCTACGCACCATACAGACATACTATCCGAATTCCCTAGATGATGATGAATTACATAATGTTTCTTTGGTGACAGGTGGGTTGATTTTGCGCGTTTAGTTGGACTTCAAAGGTCACGAGAATAACATTCTAACCATGGATCATTGATCTCTGATCCAAGCTCGCTGCATTTTGGTTCATTGTTTGGACGGCCGGCCTCATTCATGGTGAATACATACAAGAAGCTGTTTCTCCTTCTTTGCTGTAAGATGTAGGATGCAAATACAAAGTCCTGCATTTAGGTCATATGATTCATATTCATTTTGGTTTAATAATAATGCTAGTGCATTACTATGTTATATTTGTTGAGCAATTCCTGAATATTTCCCTTTTTAATTCTTGGGAAGAAACTATGTAATCTTGTGAGTCTGCTATTCACCAATGAAATGGTGTATTGTTTATGGTATGTGAATTTCTCGCCCTTCATGGAATGCAATGTTTACCATTCAAGCGACTCACACGAGCTCGTTCTTTCACAAAATCGACTCATACATGATCCAACACCATGAACATTACCTACATTTACATGACCTGAAGCACCTAAATTGATACTCGAATCCGAATTAGTCTAAAGAGTGAACCGAGTGGTACACCCAAAAAAAAATGACCGGAAGCAAACTGAACTGATCATCAGACTCAATAACAAAACATGGCTAATACTGCTTGATTTAGCATGGTCATCAAGTATCAGATCACCCTAAAATCCGAAATGAACATGACCATGTTAAATTAAATTGATTGATGAAATGTGGATTACTTCGTTAGAAAATGATTAACTCCTTAATTCCGATTACAATATTAAAAAAAATTGCAAGTGCTAGAATAGCAAAATACCGAGGATAATAACCAAAATGATATTTTACGTGAGCAATGTTATTTTGACATCGTATAAATTAACTTATTTCGACTAGCCCTACTCCTATGAATAAGGGCTGTAACGAGCCGAGCGAGATCGAGCTTGCTAGCTCGCCGAGGCTCGAAGCTCGTCGAGCCTCAATTTTTGGGCTCGGCTCGTGGCTCAGTTAGCTCGAAAGGTGAGCTCGGCTCAAGGCTCGAGCTCATTTAAAGGCTCGATATGGGCTTGGTTTAAAGGCTCTTGTAAAAGCTTGTTTAACTAGTTTCAATGATTCTAACTCTAAATCATCTAATGTTCAAATTTCAACTTCAATTTCCAACAAAACTATTTTACTTATCAAATAAATATCAAACATAAAGCCAAATTACATAGTCTTGCAAATATTCATCACACATTTACAAAGTTATAAAACAAGTTAACACCAAATAAATTAACACACAATAATCTTTGTTTATGGCTTGGAATTGGGCTTAGTTAATTTGAAGGATTTATTTAAAAAAATTAATTTTTACACGGTTAAAGGTTAAATATATAAATAAATATATTATTTATAATAAATAAATTATTCGAGCCGACTCGCGAGCTTCGAACCGAGCCTACATAGCTCGTGTATCGTCTCGTTTAATTCACGAGCCGAACTCGAGCTCGAGCCGAGCTTTGATCGAGCTGTTGACGAGTCGCTCAAGCAGCTCGCGAGCAGGCTCAGTTCATTAAACGGCCCTAACTATGATAAACCTAAATCCGCCAAAACTTGAATACTTAGCGCGAAAGAATTGATTATTCCAGCATGTTCAAACTAAACTAATCAGTAATCACTAAAAAATTACCCAGTATACTAAATACTAACAGAAGCCCTATTTTATTGGCCAAAAAATCTTGTCTGTTAGATGAAATAATCATTAAGGCCCTAATAAAATAAGATTATTTCTCTAAAATTACACTCTTAATTAGTCAGTCCTTAATTAGCTGATAATAAATTAATTCTACTCACTTCGTTAATCCAAAAAAAAACAAAAAAAAAAAACTTGATTGAAGATATGAAGAAATTAGAAGAAGAGATAAACCTAAGAAAAGTGAAAAACAGAAGAAGAAAACCAACACTAATGGCATTGAATTACTCGCACACACACAATCTGTGTTGTCTTCTCCTTCCTCGACATCTTCGACCTCGTACGCTGTTCTACTGTCTGCAAATCATGGTTCTTCTTTCTTTATTTATTTTTCATTTCTATGTTACATTCTCAATTTTTAGGTTTTTTTTTGTCAAATTGACAATACTTGTTTCATGTGCTCATCAATTTTTTTGGTGGGATTAATTTTTTTCCTGTGAAATTTCATCTGTTTTGCCAAAATTGTTCGCCAAATTGTCATTGTCTGTTTTATTTATTCATTGATTGATTGTTGATTTGAATGTTATTGTTGAATTTAGCTACTGTTCACTGAAAAGGTGGGATTTTATTTCTTTGTTGAATTTTGGGTAATTTTATCAAAGTTGGATAGTGCAAGAGCTACTATTTTCACTTGGGGTTTCACAAATTATCACGAGAAATTCCTCTGATCAAATAATTTGGAATTGCTAATTTTCGATTTCGTTCCCCAATTGAAGAAAGTTTGGTTGCTCTTAGTTGAATTTAGCTAATATGCGCTGAAAGGTGGTTAAATTTGTTGATTTTTGGTCGAATTATTAAGCTGGAAAATGCAAGAATTGGTTTTTTCACTTAGGTTTCCATATTTCTTCGATGATTTCATGAAGGATTTTCTGCGTTTTGCCTTGTTGAATTAAGCTTATATCCATTGAAAAAGTGATTCTTTTCTTTTTGTTGATATTTGGCTGAATTGTTGTATTCGGCAGTAAAAGGATTGATTTCTTACTTGGTTGAGTTGGTTCTTCACAAATTCTCATAAATTTCTCCTTTGGTTATATACTTCTATATAATGATTTTTTTGTGTTTAGCTTTCTTGTTGAATTCACCTTAATTTCGTTAGGGTGACTAATATTGTTGATTTTTGTTTAAACTATCAAATTTGGAGTATGRAAAAGAAGGTTTTCTCAATTGGTCACATGCTCTAATAATAATTTTCCTTTTATTGTGCGAAAATGATCCCCTAAACTCCATGCCCTTTTTGGATATGGTGCACATTTCTGTTTTGATTTTACTCCCAAGTGGATAATGTATTGGGTCTTCACAAATTTTCTTTAAATTCTCCCGTGATTGTTCGTGTTTAGCCTTCATGTTGATTTTTTTGCTAATATTTCTTGAAAGGTTATGTTTTGTTTTAATGTTAGTGCTGATTATTGTATTAGATGATACAGGATTGTTTTCTCACTAGGGATTTAACAATTCTTCATTAACTTTCTTCCTCTAAGTATATTAATGACTGGTTATGCTTAGCCTTCTTGACTGAATTCCGGCTTAATCTTCATTGAAAGGATTGATCTTTGATTTGTTCATTAGTGGTCAAACCATCAAGTCTCTAGTGTCCTAGTGCTAGTCTGATGGTGTAAACAGCCAATGGAACTTGCTCACAAAAGATTTAGAAATCGTGTGATGTGTTTAGATGATGTTAGGGATGACAATTTAGAAGTAATTCAAGTGAATTATGGGGATCTCACCCTTAATTGAGGATATATAACAAGGAGACTCTCACTCACTTGTTTGCCGCTAGTATGTTTAGGAGACTCGTCAACCAAGACGCAACTATACAGTTTAGTTTTTAGGGAACTCTGCACTAAAACTACACTCTTCAAATTTGAGAACATTTCTTTCTTTTTTTTTCACTGATTGGGCAAATAACTTTAACTTCACACAGTCAAAATTATAAACAAACTAGAAGTTTTAGGCTAATTAGTGTGATGTTCATCTAATTTGCCAAGCCTTAATATAGCTTGATTTACATTCAATTAATCCCTTTTAATATTCTAATAAACAACCTGAAATAAACGCATAAAAGGGATGTTACTAGTTATAACGTCCCAATTAACTCCATTACAAACTGATTATTTTCTAATTAAGAGAGCTTAAATTAGGAAAGAATATCAACATAAAACGTTACAAAGCTGTCCAGATTCGCCCACAAAACGCCTTGAAACCGCCTTGTAACTTCCCACCAGCTTAAATCCCATTAATTACGCCCCAAAACGTCTGGATTATCAAGCTTTAAAGCCAGCATAGAATACGTCCTATAATCACGCCCCAAAACTGCGAGGAATATAAACTGCCAATTCAGTTGGGAAAATTAACCCCCTATACTCCTTTCCCATTGCATCGATGCACTCCATTAAGCTCATTTAGGTAGCTAATTACACTTAGCAAAGTGCCTTGAGAGAGAATTTAAATGTCACATGTTATGCATAATCCCAACGGCACCAAAATCAGAATAAGACTTGGACAAAATAATTCTCTATATATATAGGGGAGGGGGAGAAACATGTGTCCCCCTCTTAAAAGACTTTTAATCACCCTTAATGATATAAAGTCTTAAATGCCCTTTACTAAAAATATGAATCCCTTTTATTTTTTTGTAATTGCATATTAAGCAATATAAAAAGGTATGTGGAATTAATGTAAAATTAATTTCATTGTAATTTATCCTAAAATAAGAAAATTAATTTTTTTATTAATATATAAGTATGATTAAATTCGAATTTTAAAATTTATAATTACATGTTTAATTACATTGACTAAATTATTTCTCATGAAATCACTTAATTATTAAAAATTATGTTTGAAACATATTGAATTAAAGAGCTAAAAAATTCTTATTACGAAACATTATGAATTACTCATATATATTAGTATATTTCGTATGTTACTGTAAGTACCAAGTTGATTAAAACCACACCTATGATTATAAACTCTTTGTCTAGAAATTTAATAAAAAAGAAAAATTACATCAAAATTTTGAAATCATAATAACTCATCTGTCATGTTAATTGGAGTTATGTCCAACGAAACTGAATAAGTTTTATTTTCTCATTAAATTAGTTTAATATAATTTTTAAAATGGCCGCACGCACGCAGTGCTTATAGTGCTAGTTCCTTTGTATTGGATATCGACTTGCTTACTTGGACCATTCGCTCGAGACCATTCTGGCAGCACTTTAGTTATGTACCCTGAAAGTATCATTGCAGAATCTCCAAGTTTTGTATTTTGATCTGAATGTCAGAGGCAGATATGGTTATGTGAGTGGGAATGTAGCATCCAATTCCAAGTAGAACAAATCTAAGTAACTCTGGTCTGGCATTACCTTGTGCAGTGAATAATAAGTTTCTTTAATTCTTGATTGACACATGGACACTATATTGCTCTGCCATTAGCATGATTTTCGTAGCAATCCTTGCATTACTCTTGTGTGTGTGTGCATATTGTGTGTGACAAACTGACGATGTCTTTCCATAGCAACTGATCAAGCTTTTTTTGGTTTCTGAAGGAATGCGTGATTGGTACATCTAAACTATTGCATACAATTGACCTTAAGCAATGGGCTAACAATGCCTCCAACTCGTCCAATTGACATGGCAAGACCATTGAGGTATTTCTTAGGGATCTGGCAATGCAGAAATATCAATGTCTGCCCTTGTTCGAGGGTCTGTTTGTATTGATCAATGTGGAAAAGGTCATACAACTGGTAAAGTCACTAATCTCTCCTTTTAATTTTTTTTTTTTGTGTGAATGTCTCCCCTCCCAAAAAAATACGAATAAAAGGTGATCTGCTCACCTACGTACTGTGTAGGGTGATCAATGCGAATGAAGATGGTCAGATTCTAACCGGTGTAGGTGAAAGGATGGTTCTTTATCATGTACCCTTCACTCTTCATTTCTCATCATGATGTCAGACATAATTGTGGTTACTCTTACCACAACCTATGAGGATTATATAACTGGCAGGAATCTGGTTGAACATTCTTTTCATTTAATTATCTTCTTTCTCGAAAGCTCCTCGCAGATTTATATATCTATTTTCTTTTCTATTTTATGATGCCAGGTCATGCGTATATGGTCATCAGAAAATCATAAATGCTTGGAGGAGTATTACTCTCTTCTGATCGAGCCTCTGTGTTGATTTTGATTTTGATGGACCAAGGTAAAATAGAGGACTATGGTCGCGTATGGTGAATTTTCTTTGACTGCACCTGATCAATGTCTAAGTATGTTTCCCTAATGGCCAGTTGTTCTGTAATTAATTTGCTTCTTTTGTTCCTTTTTCACTATCTGACTTGCTAATAATTTAGTTGCAAGTTTGTGACAATTTTCAAGGTACTTTATACTTCTGTAGGTTGTTGGTTTGTTAGGGACTCGTTTATGTAATATGGAGGCCGCTAATGGAAACCGTAGTATATTTCCCTTCAACGTGAAGCACATTTCAGGTCATGTATAGGACTAGGCATTGCTCTCTGATGGACAATCAACATTAATTCTTTTTTCAAAAGATGTTTCAATTGACTTAAATCATGCCCCTTGAATTTCTTTATAATCATGGGAACTCATGTTAAACACCAAAAAATCTCCTTGACTTATTGCAAAATGTTAACAATTATGTCTGCTATTCCAATGCCGCTTTGGAGTTTAACCACTTCATGACTGAGATTGTTTTTACGAGTTTTATTGTTGTGTTGTCTAGCTCCATTGCTTGAAGGTTACTTTGACAGCGATGTCCAGTGCCTTTGAATTCAGCTTAAATATAGTATACATACATTTTATCACAAAAAGGTTTGATAAATGATGACGTAAACCTAACCAAAAAAATTAGGAGTCAGTTTGTCACCAGTAAGCTGCTTTTGTTTTCCACATATGAGCCATGCTCTGTGATAATTTGTCCTGTGATTTCATTCATATTTGTGTGCTTCCTGCTTGCTGTGGTTGCATTGTATAAGAGGTGTTTGTACTGTGTAAGTAGAAGTAGACAATACTCAAATCATTTGGAACAAAGTAACTCCGCTTCCTTAGAAAATGTACAGCTTGATAATTATACTGCTATATTGTATTGATTGGTTGTCAGAATGCCACATTATTAAAAAGTAAAGGTTAGGCAACAATTAATAGTGAAACGAAGTAAACAGTTCCTTAGAAATGTCTATTATAAACTTACTAATCTCCACACAATTGTACAAGTTTTCTGTGTTGTCCTTACACATGCATTTTGTTGTGTTCGTGAAGGTACATGGATCCGGAGGCTGTAATTGGATGTGAAGATGGCACAGTAAGGGTATTTGACATGTATAGCAAATCGTGCTCTCGAATAATTCGGTAATATGTCCTKTGGCTCCCTRTTGCCTTTGGAGATATCTTTTAGAACCATATATATTTGATGTAATTGACAAACAACACTGGCATCTGGACTCCTGAATTTTCGATTAGATGTAGGCATTTAGCAACAAATAAAACTTCAATGCAGTGTCATATTTGAAGAGACTGAGTTTTCTGCTATGACAGTGATTCTGTTTTCTAGTTCATACATAGATATTTTGTTCTATGGTCCAACTTTTTCTACGAATTTGTAATGCCTGGTTTCACTGAACCTGCTGCTTTGTTATTTAACCTGCAGGATGCACTCTTCTTCTGTAAGTTGTTTGGCTTTGGGAGAGGATCAACTGATTATAAGTGGGTCATCTCTTGGAGGGATATCTGCATTTGGTTTAACATCTGATCAACGAGTTGCTAAATTAATGCCCACCCGTCTTGTAGGTGATGCTTCATCTATATTTTATTATATGCAAACTTGCTAAATTTTCTCAACCATTATTATTGAACATGAGGCAGGACTTCAGGATTGTGATCGGTAATTATTACATATTACATATGRAGTGTAAATATGTARTCGTAATATATACAAGCAATARGCAAGCATGATCATTAATGTAATTTTTTGCTCATCAGGTATAGAGACCTTGTGTTACAATCCTTCATCTCGCTTGGTATTTGCTGGATCACTAAATGGTCATGTATCTTGTTGGGACCTTAGGTATTGCTGTCACAACCCTGACAATAGGTTTCCTACATTATTACTTAATATAGTACAAACAATAACATCTTTTTTGTCTGATTGAATCATCGCCTGCTTGCATTTTGTAGGAAAATGCAATCTCCTTGGACYACACGAGTAAGCCCGAATGCTGTATATTCAATGCAACATCTCCGAAARGACACATCAACACTGGTGGTTGGTGGAGTGGATGGTGTTGTGCGGATTCTGGATCAGAATACTGGGGAGATCCTCACAAGGTGTGTTATGGACCCAAGCAGAGCTAAAATAACTTCAACAAATAACTTGTATGGTTCAGTTGAAAGAAAGAAAGTGAAGAGATTGGCCATGGACTCGAACATTGGTGATATTCCTTATAATGCTCGG
>SNQN01001102.1:83128-106895 GCA_008642245.1 Bassia scoparia
AATGATTCATCACAGTACAAAAACCACTTCTATTTCGCCACTGCCCTGAGTTCTTTCAGTCTATAAATGCAAAGTGCGCCAACCATCCTCAACTACAGTGGCTGCCTTTTTATTCAGTTAGCATTTAATAACTTATAACTCCCTGTTACACAGCAGACAGAGAGCATAAGTTCAATAAGAACAATGAACTAATAAGAAATAATGCAATTACTAATTTGAATCAGACGTCAAGAAGGTCAGAATTAGAAGGGTTCAAAAGGTTATATATGTTAATCTTAACAGCCTTTTTGATTACATCTGGGTTTTTAAATAGATCCACTTTGAAACGGAATATTCTATAAAATCAATATAGAAGAGTCTAAAATCAATGCGAACATAATATCTACAAACTCGAAGTACAAATTCATGAACTTACTTATTGATAGATTAATCATAAGTTAAAAACTCTAAAATGGTGAAAATATGTTGTTTACCAACTAAAAATATAAGACAGGTATATAACCATGTTATGCATTGGTTTAGATTATTTAAGTTTCGTCTGAACTTTAAAATATGTGTAAAAATCAATAGAATCTTAAACGAAAATCTGATTATTGACCTAAATCAATTTATAATCTAAAATGTTAGGGATTAACATTAAACTAAATCATTAAAAACAGGGGTCATTCATATTGATTTTAGGCAGAGAGAATGAAGGGAGGGATAAATGTGACTTTCCTTTTACTATCTAAGACATCCATAAGACCAGGATCTTCCAAGCTCCAAAGATGAAACTATCGTTGGAACAAGAGACGAAACGGAAAGGAAAGGAAAGGAAGGGACAAGTTCTTGTTCTGTGACAAACGTTTGGCAGTACCTTTATAAGTCACGGCCCTTCAAGATTTGAATATATTCGAGGAAAGAACCATAATTTCTCTCTCCTTTTCTTCCTTGCCCCCTCCTCTTTCTCCTCTCTTTCTCCCCCCCCTTGCTTCCAAAGCCCACACATCAGCTAAAAAGAATCTCTACTCAAAAACACTAGCCCCTCAACTTGCTCCCAGGCATTCTCCAACCTAATTCCCTCCCTCCTCCCAGCACTCTAATCCAAACTCCCAAATCACATAGCGCAAAACATATACTCTGAATACAAATGGGTAATTACGATTGAAATAAAACAATTAACATTTTTCAACCATAAGATTACAAATGCAAATATATACATACCGTTGTTGTAACTGAGTTCTATCCTGAATTTCCTCTGTCACTCCAACTTCTTAAGTCCTTATTCCATCACGTTCACATATACTGTTGTTGAACACTCGTGAGTGTGACACGGACTCTTCATTTTCGCCCAAAATCATATACTCATGTAGAGTCATGTCTAAGTGTGTCTAACAATCTAACCCTCCTAGTTGAATCCAAAAAAAGATAGACTACTTCAACCTAAGATACCATCATTCCCATCAAGCTATGTATCTTTCATTTCATCACAAGATGTACTCATCGGTCATCACTACTCATCAATCCCGTGCAAATGAAACCTTCTTCTCGCATTTCCATCGCCATAACCCAATGCAAACCGGCAAGGAGTTTCTTCTTTACAGATAAAATAAGCTCGTAACCAGATAGGAGTTCCTACAATCCTACACCTACGGTACCAAACTTAAAGGACCAGGCAACCCTAAAGTTTCTACACCTCAAACTAAAAAGGTGAGCAATCCAAATCAGACCATCCATTCTACTATCTATGTCAATTTCCAATTTCCTACACTCCGCCGATTCAACGCAACTACAACTCAAATCACCTTTCTCTACAGGCACTGCAGTCATTAACAGAAAAATGCTAGCAAGGTAACGAATTGGCTAATATGATATTTTTCCAAATAAGATGAGAATATGGTGCATAATCATAATATTATAATCTCATAAAAACACAAGTTATGATGTGATCCCTGTCACTCAAACTATCAAACTATCAATCTTATACAACAATAGCAATACAATGAAACATAAAACTTCATACCAAGATGAAGAAAAAAAATACGAAATATAAAATTTTACCCGATCTTTATCCATTGCATCAGTCATCTTCGAAGGTTTAATCGCTCTCTTTCCTACAATTCGACCGCAAAAAAATCAATAAAAAAGGGGGGAAATTTTATCTAAAAATAAATAAAAATCAATAGAGGTTGAAGAATCAAAAACAAAGGAAATTACCTTTGCGAATGTGAGAAGCTTTTCCATGGCGATTGGGAGCAACAACCTTCTGCTTTTTCTGTCCTTTGAACAAATTCGCCTTTTGCGTCATCTTCGATTGTTTWGATTTCTGATAAACCCTAACCCTAAATTAATAAATTCACGAATTCTAGGGTTTTTCCGCTGCTCAACAATTACAGGAGTAGTATAGCAAAAAAGAGAGAGAAGACGAGAAGGGTGAGGCTGTAAACTTCGTTTTGTTGGGTTGGATTGAAAGAGGCCCACGGTATGTTTTAAGGGCCAAGGACATCTGAACTTGAAAGAGGCCCACGGTCGATCAATATTATGTTTCGATTATTTTTCGATAACGGGTCGAATACTTTTTTATGTCGACAAAAAAATAAAAGGCGGAATTGGTCTCAACACTCTAAACTATCGTTTGGGTGCGTCCAATACCCTGAACTAACTAATGTATTGGATGTGGTGTGTAACTTTTCTCAACTTTRCGACCATTATTTTACTAGAAAACGATGATATTTTATAAAAATAAAAATTATGATTAAAAGTTGTAGGACTTTTTAAATTATGTTTCAAATATATATGACTTGCATGATCAATAATTGTACCCATAATCAATTACTCCCTTTGTTCCATGAAAATCTTGTCAATTACTATTCATACGCTTCTCAATGCATGTTTTGTATCGTTTATATCTTTAGTTACACATTTGAGAACATTATAACAATTAAATATTAATAATCTATTCATTAATACAAATCAAACAAGACTCCACATGACTATATTTATAACTTTACATTGATAATTATTTACAAGATTTTCTTCACTTGTGAATAGTAAAATAAACGGGTGTGGCATAAAGTTCATGGAACAAATGGAGTATATGATATGTATCAAGATAATATCAATTCTTTCCATTATCATCTACAGTGTGTGGGAGAGATATATATTAATAAATCACAGGTGACTGAGACGAGATTTTTTTTTTAAAAAAGAAAAGTAATTACAAGCCAAGAGAAATAATTTCTCCCTTATAAATTTCACTCAATTTCTCTTTCTTCCACACATTGTAAAAGCTACTCTAGCTTGCAAAATTTTTTCCCTGTTAACTAATTACAAATTAAAAACAAGAAATAAAATGTGTGGGATTTTTGGGTACATAAATTACAATGTTAAAAGAAATAGAAGTTACATTTTGAATCTTCTANTAAAAACAAGAAATAAAATGTGTGGGATTTTTGGGTACATAAATTACAATGTTAAAAGAAATAGAAGTTACATTTTGAATCTTCTATTTAATGTTTTGCATCGTTTAGAATACCGTGGTTATGATTCCATTGGTGTATCTTTTGATGGTTCTGTCCAACAACATCGCAATGACAATGGCGATTTTTTGATATCTTATCTTACACAATTTCTCTTGATTTTTCGCAACACAGACAATGTTGATAACTTGATTAAGTTCGTACACGACGGTACATTATACTTTTCTAATACCTTTTATTTTTCTTACGGAGTACTTTGTTGTAATTGTTGCTGATCTTGCTTGTGAATTTGCATTTAAAAGTGTTGAAACAATATGTACTCCGTATATAATTGGTCAGTATTGAGATCCTCTAGAGTTGTAAATGGTAGAGTTGGTAGAGTTGCGAGAGTGAGATCGAGTTTTATATTATACTTCGTATTATATTTACTTTTATTTTTTACAAACAAAATTATTTTAACCATTGATTTGCAATCGAGGGGTTTAGATTCGTTGAACTCCACCAACTCAACAAAATCAGAACTTTAGAGGATCCTAACCCGATTGCTCGTATTGTGCTTTGATAGTTTGTTGAACAATTCGGTTCGACTGTTGTTCATCGTTTAGGACATTGTTGATGTATGATTGGGAATTTGGGATGCGACAGAAATCAAAGTCAATGGATATAAGCTGGCCATGGATCACTAATACATTTACTAATGACTTTCTTTTCTTCGTCTACCTTATTATATATTGACTTTCTAATTAATGGGGTCATCACATAAAACATTAAAATGTTGCATACATTCTTATGACTAGCCAATTATAAGGATTATGTATCTCATTAATTAATTAAGTTCTCCTCATATTTATCTGTTATTGTAGTTTGTTTATTTTTGGTGTTTCCATTACAACACAGTTAAAGAATGTGAGTCACTTAATAGATAATGCTCGTTTCTGTCGTGTTTTACTCTATCTATCTAAGCTAGAGGCGATCAAGTATAGCCCGGCCCGGCCCGAAATTATGCGGACTTTGGACACCATTTTTCGGCTCGATTTTTTTCAATTTTTGTGCGGGCTTTGGACGTGACTTTTTTGTACATTTTAGTTGTTTTTTGTGTCCGACCCGAAAAAACCTGTCAAGCCCGCTCCATTTTTCGGACTTTGGACAACAAGCTAGGCCCAAATCCAAGCCCGACCCGATCTAAGGTCATAAACATTCAAGCTAAGCCCGATCTGAATCCGGCCCAGCCCATGATCACCTCTAATCTAAGTTAAGGGGAGGCATGGTGTCCCCCTTTGAAATGACTGTACCACCCTTCACAACATAATAATTACTAAAAAACCATCCCAATGAATCCAATCCCTTTCCCGTACATAAATCAAAATTGACAACATGCAGCGAGATGAAAAAAGTCAAAATTGAATCTCAAAGAGTGATTTTTTTTAAAAAGGGAAAATTATTATTATATGCGTTAAAATATGAAACAAATGATAAGTCATGTTTGATATTTATTTAAGTGATACTCCAATTAATTTTTTATTATTTTTTTTACAAAACACTGCCCAGTTAATTTAGAAGGTGATAACAACAACTCTACTTTTGCAGATTATCTATTATTTATACTAGTATGAAATTTATACTACACGTTAATTTGTATTGACGTTGCTATTTTATATTGGTACTGTTATCTCAATTTAATTTTTCTTAGGGCTTGATATGTGCATAAATGTATCATTAATTTTCGGCTTTGCATATCTTTCTAACCATAATATTTTACAGTACAATCTCAGGAGTAAAGCGCACAAATAGCTATAATTTTATAACAATTATAATTATAAGTCAAGAATAAAGTCTCGCAACCGCACGCATCGCGTGATAAAACGGCTAGTTACTTAATACTAATTAAAACAAAAACCACAAGTGCCACATGGCACAACCACATTAATAATTTTCCCGCTCTTTTTCAAAGGGTAAATACAATTTTCCATTATATAAAAAATTAAAATTATGTAACAAAAATTAAAATCAACAAATATCCATAACTATTTTCAATTTTGGAAACAAATAACTTTAATTGATTTCCTCATATTTTTTTTAAAGATAGTGTTTATTATTGCAGTTTATTTACTTGGATGACAAAGTTTATTTCTAAATTAAGTATTGTACACATATTATCTCTTATATATAGAGAAGGGGGAGGAGATGGTGTCCCCCCTCTCAAAATACATAATTACCCTTAATGAAGGGTAATAGGTACATGCATAAATTTTCACTAAAAAAACAAATTAAATTATATGCATAAATTTATGTCAATTAATACTAAATTGACCAAATACCTTGACCCTTCTAATACTGAAAAAAGTAATTCCACCTAAAAATTTACAAACAACCATTACATAAAAGTAAGTTACTAATAATTTAGTTTTTTTAAAATAAACGAGCTAATTAATTACAAAGAAAATAGAAATTATTAAATATAAAAACTAGAAAAAATGCTAAAATAATTTCTAACTTGAAAATCTTATCTTAAGCAATTATTGAATTTACATAACATCAACATGATCGCGTGCACAATAAAAATAAGTTCCTAAAAAATTTATTTTTTATGTAAATAATGAGCTAATTAATTTAGAAAATAAAATAGAAAGATTAATCAAAAATTTAAAAAAAATGCTAATAAAATAATTTTCTAACTTGAAATTTTCATTTTAAAGGATTTTTGAAATTTACATAATAAATGCACGCATCGCGTGCCAAAACAATCTAATCTCTATTATATAAGCCAAGGGGAGCTATGGTGTCCCCTATGAAGTTACAATAACTTACCCTTAATGAATTAGATTTTAAAGATTAATCTAATCAACATCTTAAAAAGAAAACTTTAAGTCATTAATGGCATTGCAAATTATTAGATAAATTGAATGATTTAACAAAAGAAATAGAGTTCAAGATAACATTAAGGACCATAACTTTTATTTTTCACCGTTGGACCTTGAACTTTTTGTGCACTTTTAAGGACCTATTAGTTGATTTTCCGATCAAGTCTAACTCAACTTCAACAACTAATTAACAAAAAAAATAGTTTATAAATGAGAAAATATCTCCTGGAAGCATTTAACTAAAAAACCAGTAAAAAATAATTAAAAAAACTAAATCTACAAAACCAAAATTAAACAAGGGAGTTCATGTAATCTCTAAAATTATATTGTTTCAATAACAAAAGGCTAAATAGAGGAAGTCCAAACTCCAAACCCAAAACATACTGATCATCTGCCTTAATCCAATCACATCCACACACCTTGCAATTTGCAAGATAATCTTAGTTGCATATAGTCTATAACTATAAACAAAATGGCAACAGTAATATTCTACGATAACCTTTTTTTTGTTGGCTAATGATATACTGTATGTGTATTGTCTATCATGCAAATATGATTATCTCCGGTAGGGTAGACGAGTGGAACCGGACATAGTTCTATTCTCAAGAACTGTGCTGAGGAGCGGGTGAAATACCCCAAGATAATACTACTAGGGGTGAGACTCGATCCCTGAAAGCCAGGGAAAGTAGTTGCACTACCACTAACGGCCCTAGACTACACCTTATCTCAACTACAATAACTACTATGAGCAGAGCAGCCATGTATAACATATCAACACAATTATCTCTTTTTTCTTTTCCTTTTCTTTTCACTTTTTGGATTTCATATTTAATTAAGTTTAACCATGGTTAAAAAAATCCATCGGAAATTCATTCTTAGGTAGCAAACGGTGAACAAACAATAAAAGGTCTCAAACGATAAAAAACTAAAAGTTTGGGTCCTTGATGTTACCTTAACTCAAAGAAATTAAGTCATTAATTTATCAATCAATGAATCTAAACATCTATTTGCATTAATTTTTCAAATAACAATTAAGTTGCTAAAGAAATATCAACGTAATTAACATTAATCATTGTCGTTTATATGTCAATCAAAATCACATGAATCTAGACAATAGTTAATGGCAATAATTCTATTACATAAGTGAAGAGGAACAATGATGTCGCATGTCCCATTGAAATTCCATTTATACCTTTATGTATCACATTATACACAACAACCATTAAGTTATCAATAAAAAATGTAAATTTGACATTTATAACTTTTTTTCAATCAATTAAGCTCTTAATTGATTAATCAATATATTATGGTCAAAACTATAGATCAATTCTTTTCTTAGTTAACTTCTTGATTGATTCAAACAATCAATCCTTACATTCCCTGAATACATTGAATTAATTGATATCTAAATTTATCAATCTTTCATTTATAAATCAATTGGTTGTAATGAGTTTATAAATCAAATTCTCATTTCATACTCTACCATTAACTCAATCACTCTTCTTCTCATTCTTCTCCTAATCTTAGGTTCACAACATTAAAAAGCTTCATGTTCATTGTTAGAAAAACTTTCATAATCATTAATGAGGTGTGTTTACCTTATTCCTATAGATCCATCTTTATGTTTCCATTTGTAGTCTTTTTAGTTAATTGAGAAATTTCAATTTTATAACTATTCTGTACCTCCGTACTAAAGATTTTCATCATCTAATTCGATCAATAATTCTGTTTTACGATATTGATTTCTATTTATATATTATTATTGTTTCTAATTATGTTAACGTATTATTATTTAAGTTTTGTGAGAAACATATTGATCATCATCCGCCAAAATTAATATAAACAATCAATGAACAACTTAAAAAAACCATTAAACTATTGGTATAAGGAAAAACATATTAAATTTATAATTATTTATTTATTCTACATGCACGCACGCATCGCGTGCAAAAAATACTAGTATTGCAATATAATATCATACGAGTACATTATATTTGTATCCTTTATAACGATATTATATACGAGTATATACTTCCTCCGTAATTAAAAAAAAAACAAATGAGATTTTATATATTTCAAGAAAGTGATTTAATAATGTAAACGGACAAATTAATCAAATATATTTTAACATGATTAAGTTATAATCTCATTTTTCATTGTGTTAAAATATTTTTGATTAATTTGCTTGTTTACCTTGTTAAATCACTTCATATAAATGCGTGAAATCTCATTTGTTGCCATTTTTTGGTTACGAAGAAAATATATTTTTTAAAAATGTTTTACGGAGTATTTCCTCCGTTTCTTTTAAGCGAAAACTTTTGTTCTGACATGCATTTTAAGGAAGATATTTAAGGATTTAAATGGACAAATAAGGTAGAGTAATTTTAACACACAAATGAAATTCTATGTGACTAGTCTTAAGATTATTCTTTAAAATGCATTTCAATAATTGTGTTATCCTTTGTTGAACTTTATAGAATGTGATTGAAGGCAAAAAAAAAAAAATAAAAATAAAATAAAATAAAAACACATAGAAATCACTTTTCTTTGGTTTTGAATTACTCATTACACTTCCTATTGCTACACTTTTTTTTTGAACAAAAATTATCTCTATCTCTCTCTACTCACATATGTCTTTTTTTTCTTTCTCTTCTCAAAAAATTGCATGGGAGTGTGTAATTTTACAAGTGTTACGAGTAATGCGAAACGGATAAAATATGAACGAAACTCAGATRGTATAAATTCCATGTCAAGGAATCCTTGACATTTATCCATTGTTTGGACATAAAATTTTCCAAAATTGCAATGCAAATCAAAGAACAACTTCACTCAAAATTTCCCATGAAACTGCTAACTAATAAAAGTCAGAAAAAAAAAAATCAGAAAGTCAGATTTGACAACCCCCACTTTCTCTCTCCTCCCCTGTTATAAAACTTCTTTTTTTCCCTCACTTCTTCGATCTCCGACCACTTTCTTTGCAGCACAATTCCCAAACATTCAAACCCAAAAATTAAAAATTAAAAAGAAAGGAAAAAGAAAATAATGTGTGGGATCTTTGCATACTTGAATTTCAATGTTAGCAGAGAAAGAAGTTACATTCTCGAGGTTCTGTTCAATGGATTACGTCGTTTAGAGTACCGTGGTTATGATTCTTCTGGCATTGCCATTGATTCTTCTTCTCTCTCRTCTGACTGCTCCAATGCTGCCATTTCGACTGTTTCTTCTCCTCCTCTTGTTTTTCGCAAAGAGGGCAACATTGATTCGCTTGTTAAATCCGTTTATCAAGGTGATTTCTTTTCTTTTTTTTTGTGTTCATTTTGATTTTGGGTTGTTAGAATTCCGGGTTTTTTTTAGTTTCTTGAATTGTTTTTTGGGATTTTTCATTTGATTTCTGAGCTTGGGTTTTGAGGAATTGATATGATCGTAGTTAATCATAATGATTTTCTCTTTTTTGGTAATGTTCATGTTGCTAGTTTACCCTGCAATCATACGTTTCTTAGGATCACGTTAAGGAATTCAGAAATTAACATACTCCCCGTAGTTTGCATGCAAAATATATGTTTCTTATATATTCATTTATGGAAAAATGCTATACGCATTCTATAGGCTGCATATAGCATTAAATATCTTGCTTAAAATGGTAGAACATATTTATAGATTGATGTTAGAATGCACAGGAATTTTTATGTCATAAATAACAGAAGTATTTGTATGCATCAGATTACAATAAAATTTATTATGCATCAACTATAGTGACTTTTATTATCAATATAAATGACCCATTTAACTTTAATCCAATATAGTGATAAAAAATAAGAGGTCACTATATTGAAAAAAAAGTACTATATTAACGAAAAAGGGTCACATAATCTGTATGCACATAAATTATTTGCATCTGATTGTACCTAATAACTTTGTCCAAATAAACCAATTACTTTTTTTGAAAACCTTTCTTTTGGCTCTTAGAGCAACCCTAAGATAAATAATTTAAAAATTGATATTTCCTAAAGATAGGGTTGTATATATTCATAACCCTTCATTTATTTATATAATATAATCTAAATACTCAAGCTAAGCTCTAATACTCCGTAATATTAAATTATATTATGGATATTCAGGAGTATTGCTTTGGATTAATTTTTTTTTAAAGGTTATTTTAAATCATTTACGATTTATTAATCTAAGTGTTTTGTATTCTTGTTTGAAATTTTTTGTTTCCTTTCCATCGATGCTAAGTGCTTTTGACTACTTACAATTATTCGTTCCCAGCAAAAAAATTTAATAAAACTAAATAAAAAATTCTAGCAACAAATAAATAATTCCACCATTAGATCTAGTATTTCTTTTTTCTCAAAATAAAATAAATAATAAAATAATAGCCACATTTATACACCAACACACAAAACCAATGTTGATGATCACAGAAACTAGAGCCCATGAGAGAAAAAATAAGTGACCACCGCCCATTAAAAAAATGTTGTAGAACCCTCATTTTTAGGGAGTATTTTGACTTTCGATTATTACAATCATCAATTAATTAATTATCTTATCTAATTATTATATAAAGCCACCAAAAAAAATATATTTAAAAAAAAATCCTCCTAAAAAACCTTTATAAAAATCAATAGTGACATTCTTACTCCAAAACTAAAACTCTCCTCTCTCCACCATTTTTTCCACACCAAAAAATTCCAAAGGGAAGAAATTAATAATCCAAAAAAGTTAACCTTATTCTAACCTCATTATTCTTATTTGCATTGCCATCACAAGTGCCAAAATCATCACAAAATGTTTGCTTTATACAAAATTTTACAAGGCCAATACATGGTATTGTATGGAGATGAAGCTTACTATGACAAGAAACCATATGGATACGTATGCTTGTTGAAGGAATGATCAAACAAACACCAACTATAGGGCATAACAATGACCGACCACCATCAAAGAATCGTCGTATATCGCGATCATCAAACCGAAATGGAAGAGAAGGATAGAATAGTGAGGCTGCCGGGGCAACCAAACAGTGAACGTTCCAACAAAATATGGTGTTATTTTACGGTGGATAGCAAGTGGAAGAGCGTTTATTATTATTTTGTTGAAGTGTTCTTCTTCTAAGAGGAAATCTTTCCCTCTTCTTCTTTGGCCTTAATGGAAGTAATTGGTGATAAATATTGAAATTATTATCCATGAATTATATTATGTTTTTTCTTGACTAACTAGTTGCCTAATTATGTGGATTTGTGCAATGTATGTGTTTTACCAACCTTTTTTGTTGTTAGATACTGCATTGTTTGTTTCGAGATTAAATGGGTTGTTTAAATTGTTCGTAATAGAATCACTATAAAAAATTCCGTCTTTAGCTATCGTAAAAATAATGTTCATATTGAATAATAATGAGTTTCAATTTACCTTTGGTCCTTGTGCAGAGGTTCGAAATTCTCATATATATTCTCACTCCTCGCTCTAAAGTAATAAATAGTGTGTGTAAGCACAAAGAATAGGTTTGGCTTTCATAAATGAATTAGATGTTCACGTCCATTTTTCACATTTTCTAAAACCTTTTTTGGTTGGGACCAGTAGAACTTAGAGATGATATTTTGACAACATACACTACTTGAGTCACACCACATCTTGTAAGACCATATACGAAAATCCAAAATAAATTAATTGTCTGTTTGATCTCGCTATCAAATAAATTATAGAGCCTTAAACGAAAAAAACACACAATTACATATTATTCACTATCAGAAACGTATTACTCCGCACATACCAAACAAATAAACACGAAAAGTATCATTCAAGGTGTTAACTTGAAATGGGTTTAACATTCTCAATTCTCACACTGATGTGAGGTTTAATCACCAATCAGTTCGGCTATTCGCGACTCTACTATAACTTACCTACTAAGGGATTGGATTCAAGCCAATAAGGCATATAATAATTTTTAGCTAATGTAAACTTTGACTTTGAAACAAGTTGGACTTAATTGTTGGCACCAAAATTCACCTTTTTTGCGGAAACAAACAAAGGGCTGCATTTCTCGGATATAATCTTGATTTCTTCACTTAATAAGGATTAAATATCCATTTGTACCATCTGTAATCTGTATCCCATTTGTACTTCAATAATTCCATAATAAAATATTATTAATAATGTCAGAAAATACTTACTTGTTACGTAACTACTTCTTAATACTGACTTATGCTAATATTTACATGCATGAATTACACGTTTACAAACAAATATTATGTTTTGTGATTAGTTTAGAATCTTATTCCATTCCAAAAATTAAGAACATTTATGTAATGCATTTCCTAGCTTCTAAGCATCATTGTCTTCAATACTTTACAGAAGGAATTTCATTTGCATTGTCAGTTGGCAGTTTGATACTTTTTCCACCTTTTTATGCTCAAAAATCGAACCTACATGGGCGATACAAAAAATTATATAACCTGTGACCTATTGTACAATACGGGGCTCATTCGGTTTGTTTTGGCATCGTTCCATATAGTTAAATATGTTAAATGTTGCATTATGTGTTTTATGAGTAGACTTGGTCCTTACTATTGAGTATGAGAATAACTTGAGACAAAAAAGTAACTTGGAACAACTAGCATATAATTGAGACTTATAAATTTTACTAGTTGAGTATATATTTTGCTAGGTCAGGACAACATTAGTATGGCCTACGAATAAGCTTTTATGAATTCTCCATCACAAAAGAAGAAGATTGATAGAATTTTGAGATATGGTATAATAATTAGGTGATGAATTGAATGTAATTAGGGCAAGGAATAATAATAGTCTCATTCCCTTTTCTTTTCATGATGAATGATAATCTAGTGTAGTCATAATGTAATAGGACTCACTAGGCTTGCTATATATGAAAGTGTTGCCTATCGCGGCAAAACTTTTCTGGGTTCGATCCTCACCTTAGTTAATTAAGCATGTGTATTCATATAATTAATAATGTAAGCGAACGAAGTACTATTGTCAAATAATATGATGAACACCGATCGCGAAAATGGTAACAAAAGGGAACATTGTGTATACTTAATTATGTGGGTAATTAGTGTGTTAAAATGTCAATTACAAATGTTTATATTCTTATGCGGAGACAAAAAAAACAATGAATAAGTTGGTGAAAATTACAAAAGATTATATGAATTCTACATTTATAATACCAAAACTAATTATTGGTGGTGGGAATTTTGTTTGTAAGGCCCTGGTTGTTCATCTTTGGCTTATGAGCTATGGAAGGGTTAGTCCATTTCGCGTTTAAAATGATGCAAAAACTTTATAGGAACAAAATTTCATGGAACCACGGTATATTTTATTATCTTCGCTTTTTATCGTCTACTGATCACCCGTTTATTTTTACTCGCTACACTTGTTTATATACGAAAATTGCTTAGGAGTCTTTAATATTTAAAAAAAGTGTTGTACAAGTTAAAAAAAAATGACGGAATGTATTGAAAGGTAAGATTATTTGACGTATATGCATGTATTTTTAGCTGCAAATGTATTGTTCTTGGGAGTCCCTGCCGAGTTGGATTTTCAATACTCGAAAAATCATGCGGATTACCATACGAATGGCGACACGCAGACAGCGAGATAATTACGTGCTTGAGTTTAAATCTGGTTCGGAGGTTTCCTGAGTTACATTAGCAAGATGTCTACATTTCTGGAGAAAGTGTATGCTGGCCATTTAGTTCCTCAGCTTCTCAGCAATTCTTCAGCACAACGCAATGCGACTAAACATACCGCCATCAACTCAAAGGATCATTGTACGTATTCATTTATGCCTCTCCGTTTTTTCTCCATACGGTCATACCAATAATGTGCGACGTTACGTGTATAAGGCACACTACCCTTAACCGTTTAATGTTACACTGAACGTAGGAGGTGTGTACGTACATTATTGCAGTACGTAACATACCCTCGACCGTGATATTGAAAACTTAATTAAAAATTAATAATGCACGGCGTCTAAAAGAGGACGAAGAACATTGATAAAGGACGCTAGGGTATGGAGAATTTTGGCCTCGTTGATATTGCATAATTGAAAACCGTCAATGCCCTCCATTACCATGTGGAATTGCTTAAGCTGTATAGTGTATGTGATTCTACTACATATGATTTGATAATTGAAGGGTTTGACTTTATTATTGAGATAGATGATGCATCAATGCCGTTTATCCATAAGAAAAAAAAATAAAACCTCTTGACATATTAACGTAAACATGTGATATTTAATGTCTAATGTTGTGTTTTCCTTCATTCTGAATTTCTTTAAGACTCCAATGATTTCCCCACAGGCCACCCTTAAAGTTTCTTAAGAACCGACACGATCTTTGGTTTAGTGGTAAAAATTATAATGAACCCCCCTCTGTATAATAAAGGATTATAAGTTTTATCCCGGGTTTTTTTACTTAGTTGTGTCATCCTGTGACTCATACCGGAAAAATACAAATCGGTTTAAATTATTAAACACCACTGAGGGCTATGGGAAAAATTTATGTGTAATTGGTGATGGGAAATGCGAGTGTAAATGATTGAAACAGATTTGAAGGCGATGTACGAGTATTTCTGACTCATGCACTAAATCTGATCAAGTGAGGAATGATATGAACAAAGTGTGATTTCAGTCAAATGCAATTAAATCAGAGTTTAGAATGCAGCGCAGCAGCATATCAAGTTGAGATTGGATTTCATTACTTGATTTTACAACATTTAGTGCACCAGTTTGCCACTCTTCAAAACATTACTGTCAAACCTAAGAAACTCCACAGTAAGTCAGCAGATTAATCTCTGTTTAATGGTATCCTGTTGCAGATCCAAATTGCCAATTGCAGTAAAATACAGGACATATAAAGGTATATAATTAAAACACGAGAGGGTATGTTCATGTTTATGTGAAAGTAAATCTGACCATCATGAATAAATGTTAATTAGGCAGTAATAAAATTGTGCAGAATAGATTATAGTGATAGATACTTCGTATGTAAAACTGCATAACAGAAGAATGTTAATGTTATAATTTTCGGTTGTGTACAGCACGAATTGATCCGTGCAGTACCATTATGTGCAAGCTACATGAACACTCCTGAGGCTACAAAGAGCACTTCATGCAAACGTAACCAAACTCGCGTACGCACTGGCCACCTTGAGTATGCTTAGATGAAACAGTATGATTAGTTAATACAGGAAAACTGAAATTAATGAAAATGAAAAAACTCGGTTAATTATGATGGAGACTTATGTGCATCGCGAAATAAGATTCACTGTGTTTTTAAGTATAGATACGGAGTACTAACTAAGAAATCGCTCGACATGCAGTGTGTTATCCATCAAATGGGCGAGACAGCCATTCGACATTTCCCTCTGCTAAAGGAGATAATGGCAAAGGACTTTCGGTGTGGTATTTAGGTTAAGAAATCCTGTCATTATTTTACTGATCTTTACCATCATTTTTGCATGGTATATATTTGGCTTTTACACTTTTAATTGATTTCACCAAATTAACGGAAGATAAGCTCTGCACATTGGACAACTTTCTTTGCCTATGATGTGTGTTTCTAGTTAAGAAATCATGACCTAAATCACTAAACAATAAAAAGTAAGTTGTTAAACAAAAACTACCCACTTTTTTTCCATTTTTGGGAAAACAACTACCCCAAATTTAGATGTTTTTTATTGAAAACAACTATCCAATTTTCAATTTTTCTTTACGAAATCACTACTCACTTTGGATTTTGGCCAGCTCAACACCTTATTAACCACCCCCAACTGGCACCCCAATTGCAAAATCACCTAACTTGTTGTTTCCACCTCTAAAACCACCCAAACCTCGTTCACACTTAGTTTTTAGCCTTTTTCTCATCTTCCATTTGTTTTTTTGGACATGGGTTCCTTCATAAAAGTTGTAGATCTCAGAAAAATAACATGAAAATAGGCTCAAGAATCACTGATTTAGAGTTGTTTTCAATAAGTTATGCCGTTCCGCAAGTTCAATGGCTGAAAGGGTAGTGATTCGCAAACAACATAAAAAAGTGGGTACTGTGTTTTAAATAAAAAATAATCTGGAATAATTGTTTTCAAAAGTACAAAAAATGGGTAATGTTGACAATTTTTCTAAAATTCAAGTCGTCTCTCAATCCGACCAATCCTCGAACGTGTGATCCTAAGCCAGATTTATCTCTCGGGGCCGATCGTGTTAAGCCGCTAGATTAACATAACGAACCTGATACTTTATCTGTGAAAACCTCCCTTCAAAAGACCAGCATGACAGGAAAAAAAAATCATAAAGACTATCATAACCTTACTGCAGAAAAAACCTTTATGATTGATACATTCTTTTTTTCTTTTAGAAAGTGGAGCCAAAGGATGAAATGAGCAAAAAAAGGGTTGTAGTGCTGTTCATTTTAGAGGCCACACCTAACGATAACAATAATGATACCGTCGAGCGAGTGGTGCGACTCTTATATCACAACGAGTCGTATAGATAAGTGAACATCTAAATAACCGTGAAGGAAGACTTTCTATGATTGAATTTAATAAATAAGGTATTGCATAATAATAACTGCTCCCAATTGTGGATGTGATGCAGTGGTGACACAGATGGAAGAAATACCAGTACCTCAACGAGGGAATCCCTTAATTGTGAATGAAAACTCCTGTCAAGACCAATGGCATCCTTGTTCATTAAAGGAGATAAAGTATATCGTCGAACTTTACGTCTTCCTCCGTGACAGAAAAAAACGTAACAAGATAATAGTGTTTAGTCAGTGCGTGTTTTCTATAGACGAATGCGCAATAGCTGAGGCTTGATTAAAATGTGTGACAAGGTTGGATGGACACACAAGTATATGAAGGGGACTTGACGATTTGCAACATAAGAGAGCAGGGCATTCAAGTGCCAAGCTTTCAGCCTGTTAGGGCTCTTTCTCGATCTCACACTTTCTTAAGAACACCTCCTACCTAATACTTCTGAACTAAATTCTTTTGATTGTTTTTTTTTAATTTATTTTAGATTATTCCTATGAAAATGTATTTCTCCCAAGAACAAGAAGGAACTTGGACTGGGAGTTATAAAGAGTGCTTCAGAATTATTCTGGTTGAGGTTAAATTTCAGTAATGTACAGTAGTATATATAAAAGCAACACCTATATGAACATTAAGCTCAAGTGTTAGCTTATTCTTTTTACATGGAAATATTTTTGTCTGCTTTCTTCACACTGTGTGACTAATACAAAGTAATAACACAAAAGTTCAGATTATCTATTCTACATTTCTACAACCCAATCTACCCGACTATGTTACTGAATTCTTATGTTTAACCTCAAATACCTGTGTCGGATCATTCCACATTGACATGGATAGACCCTTTTGACACTCATTGGACTAGAAACCATGGAAACAGTCACAGATTTAAGCCGGGTCTAATCTGGACGACACGTACCTGTATTGACACTTCACCCAACTAGTACCTAAGTCAAAGTAGCATAGACTTACAGTCTGCATTACTGTCTGTTTTCTATGTCAACTGACAAGCTTCTAGTAATCTAGAATTTTCAGACTTCAGACCTAACAATTAAACAATAAGTTATGATCATTAATGCAAAACATTGAAAGAGCATAGCAATCTACTTTTGTTTAAACAAGAAGAGTTAACTTCATAACTGTTTGGCAACAAGATATCAGAACTCAAAATTAGTGCTCCTCATCCTTTTTCATTTTCCCCTTCTTTTGAGATTAGGATGGATGAACTAAAAAAGTTTCAATTTCATAACAATGGTGAGGTGGCATATCCAACACCTCTTATTCATGTTAAGATGGAGTTTTTTTGCGAGATATTGAAGCCTTAGATCATGTCGACGTTGATATTATTAGTTGTTTAGGTAACGACAGTAAAAAATACTTAATACAATCTTAAAAGACGACGGGACTAGAATGTAAACAGAGCTGAACAAAGACCATAAGATTATATCAAACTAAGTTATTCAGTTGTTACACATACAAAGACACACATGGTACATGGTTGGGAACCAAATTACCTATGCACCTCAGCGCATGAACTAGAAAGATGATAACATTTGTTAAGAACGAAAATTGTTTCCGCTCAATTTTAATTCAACTAATGGATGATAGAGACCAAACTTACATCAGCCACTAAAAGAAATTGCTCTGAAACAACTATGCAGTCAGTAAAGAAGGAACGATGAGCCTCTTTTCTGTAATGTCTAACTACTTGTTGTCACACTTTTCGCCAAATTTCGAGGTTGATCACAAGTCTCGCAATACTGTGTAGATGATAAGCTATACAACTGCAAGAAATCGCAATTTTAGTGTAAGTAGCTTATTCAACAAAAATTGTAAAAGAAACGAAAAACTGACGCGACCAGAGATCTTTTCGGTATTGGGGTTTTTATTTGTTAAGTTTATCACACGCCTACTTCAAATCGTTACTACCAACTTGAAGACAAATACGTGTTCCAAAATTAAAGTTATTATGTCCACAACTCACAAAGTTCAAACCACCACCTTAAGTTACATAGGGTAGTCTTAATAAGCTGACAAAGAATCCAAAGAAACTTGTTTTGGAAAATTCTCTGTATTCTATAGTGGCAACTACAAAACATTGTTATGTGTCACAAAAAATACACTTTGGTTGTAAATAAGAAAACACAGGAATATTACTAAGTATAAGGTTCAATAACAAGGAGGGTAAATAGAAGGGAAGTGTGTCGGTTTAAAAGCTAAGTGATGGTTTAAGTTTGCATGTAATTGGACGAAGAACATCTCAATGTGGAGTGTAACAGTATGGCTATAGTTAGCATAAACCAATGGCCTTTCTGCATAATTCCATTTCCATTGAGTGGATCTAGACATATACTTCCACTGCAACATACAAGTTCATTGCCATCCCTTTTATAAACAACCAATTACCGCAAACAAACAAAGTCAAATTCATACCTGTAGATGGATGATGTTAAATCACAAGGCTGAGAGCAGTCACTAACTGAGGAACTTCAATTACACGGCATGATCCACCTGGGCAGACAGAAGCTGCGTCACCTTTTGCAACAATCACGATCAGCGACCTTTTGCGAGCATTGTTATTGCTGTATTACTGATTGTTGTTTGCTGTAGAAAGATATTGTGTCAAAAAAAACAAATCAACACTGCTGCCCAGAAAGAAAAACGGTTCAAGGAAAGAGGAGAGGAGGTGGAGAAGGAAGAGAGATTCAATTACTAAGACTAACCTGAAGCAGCATCAGAGTAGGCAATCACAACAATGGGAAGATTTTCATCAACAAAGGCGCAATGGACCATGGTTTACATTTCGACCGGCAATATTTCCTTTCGACTATGCATTCAGGAAACTCGTTACTTTCAAAGCACCTTCTAGGCTGTTGCATAGTTTATCTCTTCAAACACAGAAAGAGGACTCCCTCATCAATTAGTTGTTGTGCAACTCCTCCATCTCTTGGTCAAGTTGAGCGCACCCTTTTACACGATCTGCAATTATAAAGTTCACCATTAACTAGCAAAAAAAGGGACAATCGTACTGTAATAGAAACACTTCACAAGAAACCACCAGGCAGAAAAAAGAATGAGAATGAAAAGTTTAAAAACTAGACTGCAAGTAAAAAATGAACATACTTGGCAATTTCAATTAAGCCATCGTAATAGCTTCTCTTTTGCTTTGAGTGGAGATTAGTAATCATCAGCAAATCGCTAGAGCTAACATAGCCGATGACAGCAATTTGACTTGTGTAAGCTGCTCATCAATGATAACTTAAGACCTTAGTCACTACATGCAGCTCAAAAAACAAACAGTATACTGAAATTCAAATATGTTAATCATCCTTTACCTTAGTACTTTGCCACAACCAATTTCGGCGGCACCGGCTTTATATGCACACCACAGTGCGGTAGTTCTGGCTATGCACTGCCAACAGTATTAGTTTATCCAACACATAGTGCCCGTTTTCTAAAGCATATTCTAGAGCCTGCAAGTGTATCACGGGTTTAACACCAGGAGGCTGACTAAGCAAAACAAGCTGTTCGTTCCCATATATATTCGTCCCGTGTCTTCAACTAGTCACTGGCAATTTTCCATAGTGACAGGAATACTGGGAAAAGAAGAGATAAGGTTAAACCAACACACTAAACTAAATATTTTAGAGAAAAACCTAAAAGCCCATATACTAACCAGAAATTCTCCTTAGAATTTCCTAGAGCTAAAGCCAAGCATTGTAACTTGTACACAATCCAATGAAAAGGATACGCCTGCTTCGCCTAATGTTTTTAATGATCGTTGATTCACACAGACAGAACTGATTGGCTTTGCCAGAACTCCACGAATAAGCCTTCCTCATTTGTCTTCTCAAGGACTCTGGTTGTTCCAAATGCTTCCTTTTGCATGTAATGTTTATATTTTCTTTGTTAATTGGTTCACTTCCATTCAAGAATGGATAGTGCCGTTCACAGATGAAGGTCGACACGAGGTGCGCTGTTTTTCCTTTTCTCATTTTCAAATTTGAGGCATTTGTCACCCCTCCATCCTGGAATAGAACCAAGAGAAAACACAAAAGCTATAATTATATGCTTCAGGCTTGAACATATGGAGTGCATCTGATAAAATGTAGCAATTATGTCCAGGCAAAATTATAACCAAATGGGGTACCTTAAGATGAACTACTTTCTTCCTCCTCATCACTAAAACCTTCTTTGTGTGCTCAACAAGAGCAGTTAGCATCAGGAGATGAAAAGTTCTTTTGCGTGTCCAATTCTTCAAAATTTGAAGTCGAAAAATGATGTCCAGCACTCACATCAGTCTCATCTTCTGATAGTTCCTGAATAAGAGTAGTTCCTGAGTAGCTAGTGGGTACATCAGGGAGAATATCAAATGAAAGTAAATCAGATTTATGCACCAAGGACAAGAATCTTAAAAATGATACTGGGTGCTTACCACCAAAAGCTAGGAAAAAAAACCACAACTGGAACAAAATTGCGATCAACATGACAGAGACCGCAGAGTCAAAATGCGCGAACATTACTGGCATGTGTGTAATAGTACAATAAACTATCAAATAAATAGCAGAATATTTAAAAATTTAAAAGTTAAGGCAGGTAAGATTCGTATAGGTTATAGAGTAGCATATGGTGATCCTTATATAAAAACAAAACAGCCGCATCAACTTATTCCTAGCCACTAAATGCCTTAATACCCATTCATCAAACAAAAATTAAAGACCCCCACACGAACTCACCTTTTCATGAGTTTGCTATATACTTGTACAATTAAAGAAAAAATTAGTGTTTAAAGTTTTGTAGATTGCATACAATGATGAATCATGTTATGGAAAGCACACATGTGCTAAAAATAGAAGTGTATAAAGTTAAAGCATTTAACAATACATCATAAGTCTATACTCACTTTTAACCAAGAAGCCAATGGGCCACCACGGTTTGCAAGCAATCAACTCATTTGGGTAATGTCTCTTTTAAATAGAGTGCATAGCTCCATCAAGATGACGCACATAACTCAAGGGAAATCATCACTAAATGAACAGTATATTTCTGCTGCAAATAAAAGAAAAAAAAGTAAGATGTGATTGCAGTTAATTTGCCATATTCGAGTCATGTCCACATTTAAATGCAACAAGCAACGAGAAGACTATTACCGCCGTGACATTTTAAATTGACTGAAGAGAATTACCTCTCTCCTTCATTTGCTTTGTCAAAATAGCATACTTTGCAAGCTTGGAATTACTTCAGTATCTTGTGTTATGTTCAAATGTAAAACCATGGCCTAGAGAAGCGTTTCTTTCAATCCTAAAACACAGAAGAACACGGCGCAGTGTCAGCATGTTCAGCAGCTCATCATTTAATTGATAGTAAAAGCTGAAGATCTTGTTGCTCCGAATAACAAAGTCTATGAACAAGATTGGCAATGTAGTAAAGCATTCATGAAACATACAAAAAGCACAGCATTAAGAGGGTTACCATAACGAGTAAAAGTGAAAGTTTATAAAGACTTTGAAAAGAAATTGAGTACAAACCTCATAGTTAGTTATTTACAGAGCCATGTGTACAACCACAAAAGTCATGGTCAGACCGAGGTTTGTGGATGACTATTGGTTTGGTGATTTCACCATGAGTGCCCATCGAGTGTGTGCTATTCAGCATGAACAGAAAATGACTCATCCAAGTTCATTCGTGTAGCTTGACTTATGTTATGATCAAATTCACATCAATTACAAAAAATGCAACCACATCATATGTAAAACCCTCTAGTGCACATAAACTTTGGCCCTAGAAATCACCCATTTAAGGGAAGAAAATTTAACAAGCATAGCCCTTTTGCCCCTGAGGGCTATGTGTAAAGACGCTATGCTTGGTTTAGCTAATAATTATACGCTTTCCAATGTGTTTCCCGACAAAAATGTATAAGACTCCACAAGAAAAGGAAATTTTGAGTTGAATCAAGCATTTCATCGAATAAGCGGAGCGCGAATGTGTAAAGAATAACAGAATTGTTTACAATGTGATTAGTTCTATGTAAACATGTGAGGGCTCATATAAAATTATTCTCTATTGAATTCAAAATCGTACAGACAAAGACATGTCTTAACAGCGTAAAGATTGTATGGTTCATGATCAAAAGTTTACATTATTGTCTGACTGCAACAAAGGTCTTTCATATTACAAACGTCTTCTCTTCACCTGAATATTTTATTTTATTTTTTTGACGGGGATAAGTAGAAATATTATTTACGAGAATATCAGAAATCAAAAGGGAAGACCTGGGAAATTTTTCCCACATCCAACAATTTAAAGCATTAAACGATGACTAAAAGAGGCTAACAATTTACTACTATAACTGATTCATGTTAACGCAATTCTTCTGCTTCACATTAATTTCACTCAATGAACTTAAATTCTGACTATTGCTAACTGGAATTGCATATAAGCATTTGTTAAAGTAAAATGCGAAGGTCCAGAACAACGCTAAAATTTTATTTATTTTTTTAATTGTTTTTAAAAAAAATGCAATGAACAGGTGAAAAATCAAATGGATTGGAAATTGAACAAAAACCAATGATGCCCCAATTTCTAGAAAAACACAATGATTGAGTGAATCCAGCAAAAAATCAAAAACTCTTGAAGTCAAGACTCTTATTCCATTCATAGCTTCATGCATTTCACAGCACATTTTAAACAATAAATATTACGACAGAAAAAAAAATCCTTATCTTTGAATCTAAGCCAGATTCAATTTATTTCCAACAAAATTCTTTAAAACATCGTTGGTAAAGTTTGAAGCTTTCAGAATACACAAGGCTGGAAACAAACATAAACCACGTAAAACCCGAACAATCAAATTTCTTAATAGACATATAAGTCACAATTCCTCAGAAAAATAGCTGCAAAAGTCAA